>JAVLVB010000002.1:10215361-10246834 GCA_032876305.1 Orestias chungarensis
GGTTCCTCCATATTGGATATAAATATATATATATATATATATATATATATATATATATATATATATATACTGCAATTCCTGAAATTTCTGGAAGTTAAATGATATAAAAAGTGCAGAAGCAATGAGTAATAGAGGGCATTTTATATCCGACCACTCCTTAAATGACCATAACTCATTGGGTATAATAACCTGTGAATTTGTTGAAAGAATGACCCTCTCAGTCAGAATGCTTCAGTAGCATTCATATCCAACTGCTGTAACAGAAATAGTACGCATATTATGAATACTGCATCTATTTTCTCTAATGTGGGTGGGATTTGGCACTCAGCTTGAGCTCTGTGATTATGTAAATAAACATAACAAGTAATCATGACTAAATTCAACCTTTTTCTCATTAGTGTCGCCGCCTCAAAAAAAAAAAAAAAAAAAGGAAAAGTCAGGTATTTGTTAATGCATATTAATCGTGCCGCCCCGGTAGTTGTTTCATGCAAACCCACAAATGTCAACTTCATGCTGGTTACAGGAAATGTCAGGGCAGGATCACCTAAATTATTAGAAGTCATCCCCTGTATGCAAGAAAACGTGTAAAATACCTCCAAAACCTTTTTGGCAAAAAAAAAGTCAGTATTCATGTGGTGGCAGTAGAAGAAAGGAGAAGAAGTTTCTAAAATCAGATTAATTAGTCTGCTCTAAACAGTGCATTGCTGCTTAAGAAAAGGCAATCAATCTGAAGTTTTAGAAAAATTTTAGCATGGACCACCCCATCAACCTAGTCAAAATTCTTACATTTAAGTTATTGTACAAAGCATCAAAAATATAATATTCTTGTAGTTTGTTCTTCATGTGATTAAAAAGCTAAGGGCCATGCTTGCAGTGTCTTTTTTCACCATCTTGCTAATTGATTAGTTTAAGATATCTGAAGCGCGCTCCAGTTCTGCAAGTGTAAACAGAGAGCCCCTCAATTAGTAACTGGGTTACACCTGGAGGACAAACACACTGCGACATACACCTGGCAAACGCATGAAATCACATGGCAAATATCATCTAACAAATTGGTTTAGTGGGTTCTGAGCGTGCATTCCAGTAAATGTGGGAAGCACCAGTACTGATAAATCCATTTAGTTCAAAGCATAGAAAAACTTATAATCTGTTCCTTCTAATTTGTCATGTGATGTAAGACATGTGGGGGTTAGAACACATCAAATCCTCCATCGGCACTGGTGCATTTTCATGAAATCAAGAAAAATAAATGAGTTGGAAGTGATTATCAGTGTTGTAATTAAATCTGCTGTTTTTTCCCTTTTCTTTGCAGTCCATGGACAGTTAGTTGATTTCTAACAACACTGTCAGCAGTTTGTTAGAAAAACTCAACTTTTGGTTGTGAATGTCCTCCACAGAGGACATTCAAATTTAGGATTTCTTCTATAATAACATAAGCGAAAGAGCTCTTTGAGTAAAGTAGTGAGGGAGGAAAGCCTTTGAACTTTCTTTAAGATAAAGGAAAGCTCCAACATCAAGCTGAGACAGAAATACGTTTTACATATATTTTATTTCAAGGTAGCAGTAGAATTTGAAATGCTTATGATCAACAAAAGGTATTTTTGAATCTTTGTTCTAAAATGCATTTGCTAATACTAATGCGTCACCTTTAGACCTGGTTGAAACTGCTTTTTGTTAAAGATTGCAAGGAATCAGCCCTAGAATCAATTCTTTGCAATGTCATCCCTGTTCTGTTTGGGACAGGATGCCGATTTGTGTGTGCTATACTGGTGTCATGGACTGCTGTCCTTGAAGAAAAAGGTTCTACATTGCAGGCAGGGCTGTTGCTTTCTTGACAGAGTCCAAGAGTTGAGAAATTTACCTCTGGATGACCCCACATCATGGTCAAGTCCACCTCCATTATCAGCACTGAATGCCGGCAGGTCAGCTGTCACCCCTGTTTACCATCCACATCTTGGCCCACTGGCTCATCCATCCATTAGGCTTGTCTGTGATTGACTGGCAAGGTGGGATACTCCAGCAAGGTCAGAAGAATGGCCTTATGCTCATTATTCTGGCCTTGCTCCTTATGATTAGTTTCAGGTTTGTCTCATCTGTTCCCTGAATCCATCTGGCATAAGGTTTAGAGTGTAACATGTCCATCACCTGTCAGGCAGTTTTTATTAAACCATTATACCATAATATACTCTACTGTAAAAAGGTAATTGGGGAGAGAATTTTAGCCTGAAATTTTGACCTGGCTATACATTAATTGTATTGTAATTGTATTTATGTACAGTAACTGGAAAAGTTTGTGTTCTCCTTGAGTCTTTTACAAATACATATGTAAAAAGGTTAGTCTGTACTTGTATTTCATCCCTTTTCCCTTAAACCCCTAAATTTAAGCTTTGTATAATCATTGTAATCATTTGGCTTTATGGATCTTTAACAATGAAAAAATTAAAAACATATTACAGAGGTCAGTGATAAAATTGTAGATAAGCATAAATAAGGGTTAGAATATACAACTATAACCCAAAAATCCAAGAAGCACATGGCTCAGCTGTAAAACTACCAAGAAATATTCAGGAAACTGGTTTTAGGACCCAAGTGCAGTACAACATCAGGTAGAGTTTAAAGTACTTTATTTTTTTAGGCTTAGCAACAAGCAGGTAATATAACTGGCACCAGGAAACAGTCTTTGGTTAACTCCAGGCATCAACAGGAAACAAGGAGACTGGTGAGTCCTCACAGCGTTGGCAACAAGCTGATAATTCACCTGACAGTAGAAGACAGGCCTTGGTAAACTCCAGACACCAACAGGAAGCGGGCAGGCTGGTGAGCGTTTTGGTTGGTTATCAGCCGAACAAACAAAATCCAAAGGGGACAGACAAAAGGCTTGTCGTGGACTGGCAGAAGGTCGGGGCAGAGACGAGAAGACATGGTCAGAGGCAAGCTGGAGTCGAAACCGAGAATTTAAATCAAGAATCAATGCTGGAATGAAGTGCATGTTGCAACGACAATCGGGCAGTGAATGAGGGAAACACTGCTGCTTAAATGCTGCCTGGCTGACGAGCAGTGATGAGCTGCAGCTGAGGCTGAGCAGGTGTTGAAGGATCTGTGAAGATCTACTTCTTCGTTTTTAACATCTGGTTAACAAGACAACTTTTGGCCCTGCTATCCACAAATTTCACCTTTCTGGAGAGTAGCCTGTCACTCTTAAACGAGAGCCATAACAATATTTATTTGGACTTTCAGTACGGTCAAAAACATTCAAATTAAGAGATCTACCCCTAAAGCAGCATATACTGGTAGACCAAACCCTCGGGAATATATCTTGAGGCCACATTCATTGTGAATATTAGAGTGGAGAGAATATCATATTTTTTTGATATTTGTCAAATATTTGAGCTATCAAGCTTGTCCATGGACGTAATGCTTTATAAAATCTTTAAACAATGTTGTTTGTTTTTCACATAAACAAAATGTGATTAACATTTACCATTATTTTGAATTTACAAACAGAGCAACTGCATGCCTAAACATACATTTGTAATATCTTCATCATCATAAAAAATAAATAAATCTTTTATAAAGTCAGAGTACTGTAATTACTTTCATAACTAGTTTACAGCGACAACAATGGATTGCGTTTAGCTAAAAAATCAATTTAATCATAGCTATGAAAAATAAGGAGACAGAGAGATAGATTAGTGTATAGCTGGTTACAAGTAATTACTAATAAATAACCCTAATGAGGCACATGCACCATAAAATATTTTTTAATATTAATTGTGTCACTGGTACAAATCACTACTCATTCAACACCGGCGCAATCTGTCAAGATGCCGCCGCTGTTTGAGGCTCAGTCTTGCCAGATAGGGTCGAGGTTTTCCAGCCCAAAAATCTGTTAAAAACCGCCACATCACACAACGACCCGCCCAATTAATATATTGTTATATTTACTGTGTGAAGATAAACACACTTCAGTTAATTTAACACTACATGTCAAAAAGCTTAAAATCCAACAAAATCTGCACAGAGTTGTTCTCCATGAACAACTCTGACCCAGCCACATATGCGTTTTTTTTTCTTCTATCCTCTGCTTCAGCTCCGGACAACCTCTTCCTGGTTCTGGACCAACCAGGCGAGAGAGGACAGGTTAAACGACGACAGCAATCCAATGAAAGCCTTCGGTCTAGCTCCGAAGCCCCGCCTTTTTAATGCATCGGCGGCTTTCCTTATATTTTCCCCTTCGTCATCTTCCCGCTAAATTTATCCACCTCCTGCTAAAACTACTTTAATTTGTGGCGCTACTATGTATGCTGTCAACGCCCTGACAGATGACGTTGGCTAGTGATTGGTAGATGAGGCGTCATGAAGCGTTTCGACCCATAGCAAAACTGTATTGATACTGTGTCACTGAATACTAACACCTGCTGCACATTACAAATCCCTACATGCAACGTAGATAAACTGATTTATTAGGATCACTGGGTATTTGATCTACGCGATTTACAAAAAAAGATCTTATCAGGGGTTTAATGAAGTTTCTTCACTGTTTTTCTTTGATTTACGGAACCTTGTCATTGAGCTTGAAAGACATTCAGTCACTTTTTTATTTTGTTTGAGTGCATGCCCTTTTCTTTTCTAAGAATAGTTTTAAAAATGATTGAAAGTTATTAATTATCTTGTAATTCAGAACATGATTATCATTCTTTGGTCTCATCTTTCATACCAGAACATTTTGAAGGACAAACGTCTGACCTTGATACTTTGATGCCTGACACAAAACCTTTTCTTGACCTCTTTATTCTGCTGACACACACAAATAAGATACTTAGATTTTTTTTTACATTATAAATCATTGTTAATACTTCGAAATGATGTATTTTAACACAATCACTCAATAAATCAAATCAACATTTTAGCGTCGCCTGACCAGAATACTAAATGGAGTTATTACTCTGGTGTGGTGCGTTTAAAGTGTGTCACAATGGGGTCATGATCCAGCATCATTATGTAATTTGTTCACAACAGCACAATAGGTTTGCTTGTCATCCTTTGATGACAAGCAAACATTGATTTCAAGACTTCTGATAAAACCCAGTCCAAATCTAAACCACAGACATCTTCACATGCCACTTTCATATAACAGCAGCAGGACGATAAATGCCTTCAATCCTATGACAACTATCCAAAAGCACTACTACCACTACTGATTATAATAGTAATACTAACACCCTCACTAATAAAACTAAATAACTCAATACTTTGCAATGACATCTTTGTCAGCAAATTGAAACACAACAAAGAAAAAAAAATGTAAGTAGCAATCCTACTCTCAGCTTGCACTAAATGACGACTGGTAGAGGAGAAGGAGAACTCTCTTAACAGGATGGCACCTCCAGCAAAATCAGACTCAAAAAGGCTGTCCATCTGCTCAGGCTGCCTGGGGATGTGGAAGGACAGAGCAGTCACAGATAACAACAAAGCACCAGGGCAGGAATTCCTGCCTGAAAGGAGAAGAAGTCAAAAAGAAAAAAGGAAAGTATGGTGACATGATCAGAGTTTCATGGGTCATCCTGATATTGAAACAGTTAGCTAAAGTTAAAAGCTCAATGCAACCTACAAAACCAAAGCTTAAAGATATAAAAAGGAGAGTTTATCTCTGTAAATCAATAAATATCATCCAGACCTTTATAGTTTTTAGATTATTTTCCACATTCCAATCAAAATCATTAATCCATTTTATGTATTTGACCATTTTATGTATAAATGATGATACCCCATGTAGGCCTTTAAGGTTTCTTAGAAAACTCTTATAAACTCTTCCAAACAGCGTCACAAAGACCAAAGTGGAAATGACTGTCAATATACAGCCAAAGTTTCAACGGACTAATAAGATTAAAGCATAACCATATGTTAAAATTGCCGAATCAAAGTTAAGACCTAAATCATTTTAAGACTATGTGGCCACTCTTGAAAACGGCTATTCACAGACATGCTTCAGTCTGACTGAGCGTGAAACTTTTTTCAAACATTGGTTGGTCTATCATATTAAATTTTTAATTATACAATTGTAACTGCGGTTGTAATGTAACCAGGGCCGGACTGGGAGCTTTTTCAGGCCAGGAGTCAGTCATGTAACCAGGCCACCCTGGGCTTGCCACGCATGAATGTTCCCACACATACATATTCACTCCCACACCTAAATGCATGGGCACAAGCAAAACGCATTTGTGCACTTGCGCACACACACAAACTTATAGCAAATTCCAAATAAAAGGCCACCTATTAGATCTACTGTACCTTCTGAGGTTGTAATAAACAGGAATTTTACTGCTGTTAATGTAATAGTACTGAGATAATAAAGATTTTACACAATAATAAGTCTCTAAATTAGAGCTTTACATAGTCAAATCATGTAAAAAATCAACTGCCTCAGTAGCACATCTTCGGGGAATACTAATGAACCCCAACCTACAGTAAATCCAAGGTTGGAATACACAAATGGTCATGTTTGATCTGGGATACATAACAGCAAATCAGCAGCAGACAGAAATATTTAACAACACAATCACTTAATGGAATAACGCCAAATTCCAAAGAAAGCTATTATTGCAGTTGAGAGCCTTTTATGTCTATGCTAGCGTCTGGTAGTGTTCATGTGTTGTTGCTCTACTGTAGAAAGGGTTTTGTAACTTCTCCCAAACGCTCTACTTCTCCTGAAGTACCAGCAGGACTGGTGTCAGCTCCATCACCACCTTTGAATAGCAAACATATGTTTACAGTTTTTCTACAAACTGTATTTCATACAGTAAGATTATGTAGCCTGTCTCACTGATTTGGCCTTGTACTCAAATGCATGATAATGATAAGATTATATCCGATTAGCTGGACAAATAAATAATTTAAAAAGTAAATAATAATAATAATAATAATTATAATGTGGCTTGTAAATCACGGATTTTAACTTCCCAGTCCTTATCTTAATTTGAAGGCTAAACCTATATAGGCTCCATATTTACTGTAGACTGTAGACTGAATGTGTGCAGCCTCAAGTTCTTTTAGGGGTCTCCTCTAAAGAAGGACCTACACGTTAAACATAATAGTATTGTGGTGAGTCTATGTGTACCTGTTAAGGTGAAATGTTAAATGAGCACACAGATACATGCAAGATTTGGCATGGATATCAACATTCTTTCCTAAAGTATTTTAACCTCAGGGGTTAAGCTATCTAATAGGATGTGTACAATAAATGCTTAAGTAATAGATAAGAATAGGTTCTAAACAGCGCTGCCTTGGGAGGCATCGCTTCACTGGACTTGTAGCAATAAATAACAGAAACAGCTAATGCAGGTGTAAAAAAGAAGTGTAACCACCAGCTTGAACCTATTAATCTACAAGGCCAGCTCAGCCCCACGGATTACAGATTTCTGGCACACCGCGTCTCAGTTTTCCTCATCACCTGGGAGTTTTTATGAACATAAAACATGAGGGCTCACAAACAAAACAATTCTGCAACTGTGCACCACATTGCAGGAACACCTCACTGATAATAAATATTGTGTCCTTGTAAAGAAGATACAATCTCTTTGTGCCCAGAAGCCATTTTCCTCTGGGCACAACATAGCTAGATGTTGGCTTTAGAATTCAAAATGAAAAAGAGACCATATTTTATGTATATGAAGAGAACTTATTTGATATTGCTTTTCTAAAGACCAGCCAGCTTTCCGGCTGTATGAACCCTGCCGTTTACTTTAATATGGGTAAATGGAAAGCGTCTGCGAGAAAGCTTTGGCTCAGTTAGTCAGCATTTATCTTCAGTGCTGAACATTTGAAAATGTAATTTTACCTTCCATTTCATAGTCTCTGGAAAAGCCATCAACTGGGTTAAAAAAAAAGCAGCAAGGGTAAAAAACAAAAAAAACATCTCCAGCTTAAATATTGTGAGTTGCTTATAAGTGGGCTGAGCTGACCGTTGGCCATTTTGATTTTAATACCACTGTAGTTAACAAAGGCTGAAGAGATCTGTAAATTATTTTTTAAACTAATCATAAACGAACCACCCAAAATCAACAATAGATTTATTTTTATTTTATCAAACTTTCTTAATAATTACCCAGGTGTTTTGTTTTAAATCAAAAGATTCAAATGTAACAGTGTGTCATTACTGACGCACAAGACGGACAACATTTTATTCAGTTTATAACAGTATCATGGTGGGGATGCAGGAGAGGAATCACTTCACAAACTCCATAGAAGGGTGTAGAAAATGGAAGACTGTGTGTGTTTCAAAATTTTCCCACACATACAAAGTTGTTTAGTAAATGGTGAACTCATTCCCAGTGAGTGGAATAAAAATGAAACTTCAAAATTCACAGGTAAACTATATATATAGAGACAGAGAGAGACAGAGAGAGAGAGAGACAGAGAGAGAAAGATATTACATTTAATCAGCACACAGCAGTTCTAACACACCACAAAAGCAGTCAACAAAAACCCCACTTCATGCAACCACATTCTCTGAATTGGTTGGTATTCAAACTACAATACTCTACTAAACCTGTCTGAGATGGTATAGGTATAATTCAGAACCATTATTAATGTCATGGTTTAACTGTGGATAAAGGTTTTCTGTATTTGAAACCAACAGGGGGCAATGTTGCTCTGTCAGTAAACTACTCTTTTCAATGGGAGACTCCAGTGTTGAAAAATATCTGGAGAATAAAGGAACGCCTGACAAAAATAAAAAAAGAAGAAGAAATGAAGAGAAAACAAATGACTGTAGGCAGTTTCATTTTAACCGCTAAATCAGATTTTATGCTGAAATCGTTCAGTAATTAGGGAGTAGGTTGAGACTATCGGAAATGTCAGAGCAGATATATCAGCACATGCCCGTTACAGCCCTGCAAAATACTCTGCGACTCTTTCCAGGGACATGGTAACACTAAACTGAACAACGTACTCCCACCTAGATTAAATCTGTTTATAGGAAGACTGCAACATGTTTTCTCAGTTTTTTTATTTGTTGGTATCTGCGTGTAAACCTGTATGTGTGAAGTCTGCTACATATACAATTAAAACCAGATATTTACATGTTTATATACAGTAAAAAAAAAATTAAGACAACGTTTCACCCGGCAACAACAAAACCAGATACATGTATACCCTGGAGGGTTTTGAGTTAATACAAATTCTAAAGGACTGGGTTATAATGTTTTTAAATTAAGCCAAGCACATTGAAATCAAGAAAAAAAGAAAAACTCTGAAAAAAAGTTTACTAAGATAAAGGACCTTGAAGTTTAAGAAGAATTTCATAACCTCCAAAAACTGCAGTTACAGGCATAGGGTGGCTCCTCCATGAAATTAAGTATGTTAAGTATATTTCGCAATAAAAAATTAAATCAAAATGTGGGTGTTTTTTTTTCTTCTCCAATTTGACTTGTTCTTACTTTTTCCTTGGCATATCACTTTGTTTAAAAAATCTTCTGCTATCCTTTCATAAACTTCTCACACTATTTAGCAGGAATTTTGGCCTATTTCTCATACTTTACTGATATATTTGATTTTTTTTCATGCTTCTTCATACAAATCCTTTGTGTTTGATTGAAATCAGAACTTGGTTGTTCTTAAAATGATTTGATGGCGTGAGCAGGATGGTTGCCCATATGTGTTTATGTATCATGTTTTTGTTTAGTTGTTGGTTCAATGTACCACATAGTTTTTTTTGTGTTTTTTTTATTATCATGAAGACATTTATGTTGTGAAGTACACAGATTCATCCTGCACCACAATTCTATTCTGTACAGTCAAGTCACTCCTGTAATCACACTAAGGATGGTGTTTTCAGTAATGCACGTTTTTCACTTTTTTCTTAAAATTTTTTCTTACAATGAATATATGTTTGAACACAAGTTTAGTTTGTTTTTCGATCATATTTCTCAAGGAAGCTGTTTCTTAAATTTTTTTAATTTTAAGAAATATTATTATTTAGGTAGGTTAACCACTAATCAGAGTTTGAAAAGTCATTTATTGATCAACTAGTATTTTAATAATATGTAATGAAAGTACATTTTTAAATCAATATAGTGTGAAAAAAACCCTTCACTGTATTTAGCAAACACAAGAAACCTTAAAAAAAATGCCTAAAAACAGAAAAGTGTGTTTTACTTACCCTGGGAAAACAGTCTGAATAAATATCAGACAGTAAGATACAAATGACCATGTGTCTTTTAGCTGTTTACTGCAACATAAATTTAGATGACAGAGGTGCCGCTTAAGGAAATTTATTTTAACTACCGTACATATTACATTGCATTTACAATCCATAGCTTGGATAGATATATTGATACAAAAAAATATAATTTTTTTTATCCTGTACTTCGTCTAAGGGTCGTCTAAGGTTAATATATAATAAAAAGGAAGGGTGTGGAAGTTCAAGGTGAAATACGTACAAAAGGCTGAAAATCTTCTGATTATGTAACAATGATACTCTCCTGTATGTAACGAAAGTGGAGACATTATGAATTAAACATGAGGTCATATCTTCTATAGTCACTAAAACACCTCGTACAGAATAGCTAACAATCAAACAGTCAAGAGATGAACTCAGTAGAGAGTGACTGTCTTTTGAAGTTGTGTCTCTCTGCATTGTGAATTTCTCTGTAAAGAATAGGGGAATAATGGACCACGACATGTTTGTCTTTTTATTCAGGCGTTTGCAAGGGGTGGTTTGCACATTAATTCACTCCAAGGGGCTATGAAACAATAGGTTTACACCCCTTTGTGTAATCGAGATGAGATTTAAAGAAAAAAAAGGCCTATGATTAATGCTGCTGTAGTTTACTGCTGCTGGACTTGTTCAGTTTGTTTATTTTTTTAGAACAATTGCCTTTTTGATATTTTTTGTTGCATTGAACTCCATTAAAGTATTCATTTTATAGGTTTTTGTTTTGTACTTAACACATTACATAAGTCGGCAATACATTGATTGAGTAACTTGATTGTGAAAGCTTACCAAAAAGTAATAGTCTCCTTAGTCAGGATTGCAAAAGTCCAAAAAGGGTCAGCAAACTGTGATGCTGGATCTTTTTTTATTTTTATATGAAATCTGTTTTTGAGCTTAGTGCTGGCTTATTGTAGCTGAAGCGAAAATCTGAATTTGTATGTGAATCAACTCGTGACTGAGACAAGGGGGAAAGACAAAGTTTCAATTGGGAATGAAATTCTGTGAATGAAGCGAGAGAACTACAGGTTTTAAAATAAAGTAGTTTTACATGCCAAAAAAAGTGAAAGATCAATATAGTACAGTTCAAATCAATAGCTCTCTTGGTTGGAAATTGTGTCAGAGTGTTGTCCTCAGGAATACAAAAAAAGGTGACTATGAGGTTTAGGCTACAGAAAGTGTGTTCACGGTGGAGAGGGCAGGTGAAGGAAACAACATGAGTTCAGAGCCCATAGAGATATGCAGCATGGGTCGTGATGAGGAGGGTTGTGTGGATCGAATGTTTGAAGTGCAATAAAGAATTTCAAACAAGGACGACAGAGGTGCTTTTTATTATTGTAGGTCACAGCTCTATTGTAGAACAGAAGCAGCACAAGTAGTTGAAAAATCAACAATGTGTACTTTCATTTTTACCAACAATTGTTCAGTTCTGAACTCTTCTGCACAAATATTACTGCAGGTATAGCAGTGCACCAGTGTTTTGAATAGTTAGTTTGCCTTAGTTTGTGAAGCCTTATGCAATAAACAATAATCAGACAGTTATGTGTCAAACCTTTACCTGGATTTAAGACTTTTTGTATCATGATTGATAAAATAGGCATTAATGTTATAGATTCATCTTATATTCCCTAACTAAAAAATATTGTGATTGTATGTTTTAAAAAGTCTTATGGAAGACTGCAAATAAAACAAAAACTGACATATAACATATCCTAACAATATAAGAAAGCAATAACAATTTAATGCAGCATGTTTTTTAAGAAAATACTTTTTTAAAGAGTAACTGTCTCAAATTATGCCTTTAATTGTGAGTATTACTGAAACACTACTGTTTACATAAAAAAATAAAATAATGATATGCAACTTTATTGACCAATCTCAGATAATGCTTTAATCAACATAATGGTCAACAAGCCCAACAAGTTTACAAGATCAGATGGGAAGTCTGTCTTGTGAATCTTTTTATAGTTGCCGTCAGTATTATATTTTGTCTATTACATTCAGTTTAGGATAATATTTTGAGCCCCAGTTTAAAGAAATTCTCTGCTGGAAACGTGAAACTTGAAACCCTCCATCTATGTTTTACTTTATTGATTGGAATTAAAAAAGGTCAACATTTTTAGTTTGTCTTTTTGATGAGTCGACAAATTTGACCTTTACTCAGCTCCCTGATAAAACTTTTGTACATGAGGATGAAAGTGCCAGACCCTTTCAATTTAAATATTTTTGGGAATTTGAATGGATTTGAGTTCTCAGTGAGCAAAAGCTCTAGTTACAGAGTTACTGTCAGGCAACTGTAAGTAGTTTCTATACAAGTTTTATCATTATTTCTGGCCGTATAGTTAAACTAGAACACCCTGTTTAAATCTGGATAAGTCTGTTAATTTTTCAATAGACCTCTGTTACTTGTACGAAACCATGAGTAAAAAATGTTTTTAGGACAGAATTTTGCGGAAAACTTCACATTTAAAAAGTTGTGCACTTTTACATATAAATTTAACTAACATTTCATGCTATTGTTCTGCTTCTGACTATAATGAATCATTGGCACAGGTCGAGTGTGCACAGTTCGAGAAACAGGTTTGGGGTTGACTGAAAATGTAGAAAAGGTCAGCTAAACATTGAAACTTTACTTCATAAATCAGTATGTTTGTGCAAGAAGGTTTATTATATTTGTTATACACTTAAGCTGTTGATATTGTGAAATGGGCCTGCTTTTCAGGGAATCTGCCATAAGTATATGGCAATGGATTGAGAAATAGACAGATGAAGATATACATGGATGGATAGATGAAAAAAACGTAGCAAATAAAAACCAACTGAAAACTGTATATCAGCTCTCTGCTACCTGCAGAAAGGAAACTGTGAATACATTTTCAGTAGAGTCATCTGCAGCTCGGTATATTATTTAAAAATCTTTTCTTTTAAAATGAAATATTTCATATCACTTTAATGATATTTACATTTTCCTAAATACTCATTTAGAAAAAAAAGAAACATGAAAAGGTCACAAAACACCACCGTCAATTATTACTATTTCTTAATTTATTAAGATCCTAAAGTTTGTATTTTAGTATATTTGAACATACTTTTTTTTGAAAATAAAACTAAAATAAAAAATAAATTATTAGCATATCAAACTTGTCAACAATTCTTAATGTGGATTGGGTCCCCCCCCCCCCCAAGAAGATTTTGGCCAAGCCTTCCGACCTTTACTTCATATCTTTACATTTGTCTTTCTATGCCTATTTATTTAAATAAAAATAATTTATCACCAAATAGTAACCAAATAGTAATTTTTATTTTTGCTAATTAACATTAATAAAGAATTGTAAACATCAGTATGTTAATTTAATCTATAGTGTGTAGTTAAGTCAGAAGGTTGGGTTACTAATATTAATTAACCTAATTAGTACTTTATTTTATACATAGGTTCACCCTGTTTAATTTATATATAAATATATTTGATCACTGTTGTGTAAAGAAACAGATTGGTTATTTTTTAATAATAGAAATTTGATCAATTTCTTTCAAGTGATTAGAAAGTACGACTCCATTATTTAACGGTTTGAGCTGTCTTCATTTTTATTAAACCAACAATATGCATGAAAGCTGTTTTTTTTGCTGAAGGAGATTTCCTAACAAGAATGGAAAAACACTAAGTCCACATCAGAGCTTTGCTATGTAGTGTCAGCTCTTTATTGTGAGTAATCAGTCATCCTGCTATCCTTGCTGTTTAAAAGGTAAAATGCTGAAGTTTTTTTTTCCTACCACATTTCTTAGCCGCTTAAGATTGTGTTCCAAAAATCTGTAATTCAAATGCAATTATTTCCAAAACTCTTGTTGCATAATTGTAGTTGCGCTCAACTGAAAAAAAGACAGCAAGTTTTTACCTAAATTCATCATTTATAATTTATTTACTTAAATACAAAGTCCATTGCTCAGTGTACTTTATAGTAAATCATTCTTTTGTAATCATCATGGTAGTAATGAAAAAAACATGCGTTATGCATAATGCTTGTTTTTATTGATTGAAACACGTCTTAGATTCCTATGGCACAATTTCAGAAAAAAGTCAGACAATAAGTCATTGCATCTTTGTCAAAAAACCATAATGGATTAACCTTGCTGCACTGAAGAGTGTCAGCGGAATTAGCAGCGAGAGAGAGCAAAAGACAGATAGAGAAGCAGTTTCGTGTGTATGTATATCCTGCAAGAGTGACTATATCTTATGAGCAAGTGTCTGATAGTAAAAAAACACCAAATCACAGAATAAGTCCTCACTCAGCCAGTGGTTATTGATCAGTTCAACAGGCCATCCAAAGAATCATTGATCTGAACCGCATCTACTCTCATTAGTAGTCAGCACAAGAACCAGCACTTTATGTAAGCTGTGAGATTGGTTAAGAGAAACACTTGCTGTCCCTTTTTGCCGTTTCTGTGAAAAATGTGGAAATGTGTCAAGCTGGGAAAGCGGTGTTTGTCCAATTGCTATATTTGCTTTAGATTGTGTTGTTGTGACCTGCAGAAAATCTATCATATGTTTGTAAACCATTAATTAATGTTAATGTTTTATAATATATTATTTGTTAGTTTTAGTTCTGTAAAAAGCCATATGTAGCAATGGATTAATAATAATAACAAAGAAAACAAAACAAAACATTAGATGTGATTTGAAATGAATAACTCCAGGATTACCTTTCTATGTAGTTGACACCAACATAATCTGTTTACCAGCTCAGTTAGGCTAGATATGTTCAAATAATGGGAAGGATGGTGGTGAAATTCTGAGAGAAGATTTATATATTGTCCAAATGTTTAGCTGGATGGGTTAATATTGCACAACTGACCTGATTAAATACTTTGTTATCTCATGCTACACTATGCCGCCTTACTGTCAGCAATGATGAAAATTAACAGCTGAATGACACCTCCGTCATTGCCCGAGGGGGTCCGTATTGCTTTAACCGGCACGAAGAAACTTTGAAGAGTGTGACAGGAACCCTACTACACTGCAAACCAAAATGTACTTTAATCCAACTGCAGGCGAACGGGAAATAAGGACGCTATTTGCTGCTCCTAGGAAATGCAGTCTTCTTTAAGCAAAACACTAATACTTTTGAAAAATGCTTTTGTTCACACAAAAATCGAACAAAACTGAAAGTTCTTTAGTGCTTTAAAGCTACAGTTCTACCAACAAAAATGTTTGATAAAAAAAAATTTTTTTTTGTAGATTTCTTTTTTTCCCTTACTTAATTGAATTACTCCTTCACAAAAAGTCCCTTTTAATGTTTTGTGAAGGTATGTTTTAAATATTTTGGTGTTAGAATCAAGAATCAGTTTATTTATATAGCCCCAATTTACAAAAGATTTCATCTCAAGGCACTTTACAAGAAAATCAAAAACAAATTTAATAAAAGGCGTGTGCAATCTAAAGTATTTTTGCTTTGACTGATTAAATTAAATGCTTCTTAAAGTAAAATGTTTTTCAGTTATGTACTTATCACCATGTGAGAGTGTTTTGTAATTCCTTTGTTTTGTGCTAGCTGTGTATGACGCAGTAATAAATTAGAAACCTGCACATCTTAATCTTAAAAAATATTAAAGTTAATTTAAAAATCCACTTGAAAATGCAAAAAAAGGTCCAGACATCTTAGCTTTATAATGAATAATACCTCATGGAGAAAGGTTGCCTTGACAGCGCTGATAAAATGCAGTCTAAAAGAATGGTTCTTTTAGCAAGAGTTTCTCCGAAACCAGTAGACCCAGGATTATCTGTCAAGTTTGCTTGACAGGCAGCCTTTGTCTTGCAGTTCATTCCGGTAGATTGTAGATTTGCAGGTGCAGACTTTGGTTCTTGTTATTTGCAGCTATTCATTTTCAGATTTTCATTGCTGCTATTCCAGATTTTCATTACTGCCATATCCGACTTCCCATATTGTGTATTCTGTATATTTTGTGTATTATTTCACAATCTTATTCAATCTATTTCATTATATTATTCTTATTTTTAGCTATTTTACAATTGCTCTCAGGGTGTAAACTGGACCGTGGGATTACAATTTCGTCCCACCTCATGTATCACATGTGATGTGATGACAATAAAATTTCTTGAATCCTTGAATGTATTTGCAATTATATGCAGCTTTGACATTTGTAAGCTTGAAACAACATAAAACAACAAATGTTACTTTATCTTAAGAGTTTAGTTTATTTACACCATTTGACAAACAAAACAATGTTTTTTAATGCCAAATGTTCCTGATAACAAGAATCCCATAGGATTCTACTACATGTGCGTGAGTAAGTGTTGGTGGGTGTATAATCATGTTTCTGATGCATGGAAACGAAAAAGATTGCATGAATTAAATTCACAACTGATGACTAAATCTTCCAGTGGATTTTTGGGTTGAGAACAGAACAAAATTCTGTCAAATATACAAAGCTGTCAAGGTTCTGAAGTGTCAAAATAGCTCCAAAATAGCTGTGTATATGATAATTTCTTGAGAGAATGCTTGTTTTAGCCAGATGTTTTAGAGGCATACTTTCCAAAAAATATACCTTTTTGTCAATAGCCCTTAGTGTTTATTTTTTCTTTTCTATATTAGAAGTGGTTTTGCTTACACTTTTATTTTTTAATCCATGACCAACATTTTAGGTCCAGCAAATGGGACCTGCCGTACTGGGTCCTTTTGTGACCTAGCGGGTGTGATTTGAGTTGGACAATCCCTACTGGAAAAATTCACTACAGTTTAATATTTTTGGCTCTCATTGTGATCTTCTCCAGTCCCAAGGCATTTGAAACGGGTTTCAAATTTAGGAATTGTGTAGACTTAAATTGAGGGCTGTTTTCCTTTTCTTCTTTGTTTATTGTTTTAGCATCTTTAGCTCATTTCTTGTGCTGGCTTTAAAGATTTATAGTCTATTCCAAGTAAATTTTTGATTCTATATAGCTAATAGAACTGGGTTAAGATTAAAAAAATTTGTGTATAATTCCAATAAACCCATAGTTTAAAATGGAGAGAATATTTTTTTTTTTAACTTGGGCAATATTTTGGAAATAATTTATTTCCCCTTATACACAAGATCATCATTTAAAATTTACTTTTTGCATTTACTTGGGTTATTCTATTTTGATCTTGCAGTTTTATGCAACTAAACATTGTGAAATAATTGCTCAGTGCATTATTTTGACAAAAAAAGCATGCTGCTTTGGTTTCAGCAAGCTAATTTAATTGATTCATGTTCCCATCTTGCTTAAATTTCCATAATTTTGCAGCCAACTTGCAGAATATAAAGACAAAACTGTCAGCATCGTTTGCAGCTATTTTAGTAATAGTTCATTACATAATAAATTGATGCATTGATTTTCAAATGTAGTATAGCAAATCAAAACTGAAATATACTATAATGTTACTTTTTTTATAATGTTACAGAGTTGACAAAACAAATAGGTTGACATGTCATGAACTGGTATAAAGATACAGAATTATTTGTTTAAAATGCTGTCCTTAAGACTAATAAGGTACTTGTAACACCAGGATTGCCTTTGTATTGCTAGAAAATTTGAACCAAACATTAACAATTAACTTAAATAACCCCAAACACAGGAAATAAGGGTGTAATTTGTTCTTTAAAGCTTTTGTTGCTTGGTTCAAAGCCATAATACCGCTGATATTTATCTAAAATCAAGGGGAAATCACAGTTTATCCTCATTACCAACTCAATTCATCCTTTTATTCATTTTTTATTCTTCTTTAGTCTTTCTTTTATATATTTATTGCTCTACCAAAGTGTACATTCCAGTTCCAGAAGCTTACCAAGTACGGCTATTTGCTAACATCAACCATGTGTTTTGAATATTACGGGATGGTTTAGATCAAACCAGTCCCATCATAACACCATTTTGATTGACGAATACTTTTAAATAGGTTTGCATTTATCCGACCTACTGCCAGGAAGAGTTTTACAGTGAAAATAAGCATTTAAAATAGTTCTCCCCATTTCCTGTTCTCACTACATTTATTTTTTTTGGGAGGTACATTATAGTGCTGCCATGTAGCATACAAAGGCTATCCAATGTTGGGATGACATCCATCCAGTAATGCCAACATACCACCCTTCTTGTGAGCCAGGTGTTAGTCTGTGTGTGTCTGTATAAAAATCACCAACAAGCAATACGGTTAAAATAGACATGAAAGAGCAAATTTTTTCTGCAGTTAACATTTACTAACATAAAAACATGGCAAAAAAGAGGTTGCCAACTGCTGTGTACCGTATGATTTTGGAAAACAGTGGATATGATTTAAATTTGAAGCATTTGTTCAGCCAACATTGCAATTGCTACATTGAGTTTTTCCTGTATTATTGTTCTGATAATGTAACCCAGGGTAAAATCTGCCTTTGAGTATGTAAAACTTGCCCTTGAGCTTGCTTACAATACTTGAAGCTTGCATTATTATTGGCCAGTATGATAAAGTCACATGGTCCAGTCAGCCAATCAAAATTTCTGGAGGGGCAACATGGGCTTGCTCCTGCTTTCTCCAGTCAGGTGTGAGGGGAAGAGCTGGAGACAAAGTTGCAGCAGGTCTGTACTACCAAACAATTAGTTTATTCCTTTGTTCATTTTGTGCTTTGGGGCTTATATTTTAAATAATGAGATCCAAGGTGCCAGTGAATTTGGAGGACCATGAAATTGGCATGCACTTAAACTGAATGTGGAATTGGTAAGTACTGAATGAAATGTTTGTTTTAGTAAAGTGTTACTTGCACTTTTTGCTTTGTGCACACTATTAGAAAAGTAAGTCTAGTTAACTAGCAGTTGGGTCCTGTTTGTTTTAATGAAGGCCAGGTAACCCTTTTCGGGTTTAAGATGGTGAGCTAAGAGGAATCTGGCTGGGAGGCATTAGACCCCTCCATGCTGTTTTGGTAGGAGGCTGTTACCAGTCTGAGCTAATTTACGCTTCTATCTCACCACACTGGACGCGCACATCATTCACCTCGACTCTGGAAATCAATAGCGCTTGGACACTTCACATTTAAAAAAACTGGACAAAGAAAACCATTGACATTTTTTAAAGTGTGCAAGATGGACATCTGACTCCAAGTGCCCTCTACCTGGGGGAAAGCGTGGATTTGGAGTTTCTGTTCACATTCATCTTTGAAGGATTTACTGTAATATTGTTGTTGGGGAGTTGTGTTTTGTTTCTGGCATTAAATAAACTGTATAAAAAAGTAATTATTGTGTGTTATTAATTATTGACAGGAGCTCTAGTAGTCTATCCTAGGCTTCCGATTCTACCTGCCATTTGGTTTTCATTACCTTAGTGTTACATTTTTGGCAAGCTAGCCAGAAAACTGATTTAAAGCGACACCAAATTTTTCCATACTCTCTAATTCAATCTCAATAATGGAAGTTTTTGAAACTCTTTCTTCTTTGCTTATGGCACTGTACAAGATGGAAAGGAGTTTTATGTTAAATTCATGGACACCTACCAGGACAGTGGAGAAAAACCATCTGCTTTTCTGCAGCGTCTCCAGGTTGTGTTACAGCCTGCAGTAAAGAGAGGAGGTGTTTTTGAGAAGGACATGGATGCACAATTGTTGACCCAATTCTGCAGGGGTTGTTGGGACAACAATCTAATATCAGAACTTCTGCTTAAACAGAAAAGGTATAATCCACCTTCACTTGCAGAGTTTCTGCGGTTACTTAGAACTGAGGCAGACAGGGAGGCTGCAAAAATTTTTGAGGATTAAGCACCATTTGGGAACCACTAAACAGAAAGTTGCATCCCAGGTCCAGGTAGCAGATAATGATCAGGGAGCAAACCTGTGTATTGCAATACAGCAGCTGCATACTACTCAGCAGGTCAGATGGATACCAACCTACCCTTTACTGCCAAAGCTACTTCAAAATCTAATGTGGAAAAAAAAACTGTTAAAGATGTTAGATTCGGAACTTGAAACACCAAACCTGGGTTTTGTTTCTACTGTGAAGAGGCCATATTAAGCCACAATGTGACAACAAGCTCGATGCAGTATTGGTCATTGCAAAGCGGAAAGCATTTAATGATAAACAGAAGAGACAGAAACAAAATCCCTCCACTTCAGCACATCTAAACTAGTTCCAGTTCCTGTTGAAGGGTGAACAGGAGCTAAGCTGGACCAACCTTGTCCCGCAAAGAAAATGTCTTTAAAGTGTGCAGTGTTGCAGACAAATATTAAAGCTAACTTACCGAAGGGATAAAACAGATCCAGTGTACAGTAAAAGTCAACATTGCTGGTTTAAACTCCCAATGTCTTCTGGATACTGGTTCTAAAGTAACCACAATACCAGTTTCTTTCTACAATAAGCATCTCTCAGGTGAACCAGTTCTCTCACTAAATGACCTATATCATGTTGAAGGAGTAGTAGGCCAACATGTCCCATATATCTACTATGTTGAAGTGGCAATTAAGTTTCCCAAAGACTTTTTTGGGAGTGAATTGACATTTGAAACTGTTGCTTTGGTTTATCCTGATGCGAGACCTGGATTTCCAGTTTCAGTACTTATTGGCATGAATACGCTTCAGATTCTCTATGAAAAACGTTGTTCCAGTAACTGTCCAACATTCCAACTTACCTCATATGGGTTTACAACAGTTCCGCATCAGTTAATGCATCAGCAGAACTGTGGCAACCAATTGTGTGTTGTGATCCTCCACAGTAAAACCCAGTGCTTATTCCAGCAGGTTACATAGTGGTGGTTGTAGGTCATGCCAAATGTTCCTGTGCTTGCAGTCAGCGTGCTATCATTTGGCATTGGAAGTTTTCTTCCATTATAATTTAGATTTTGGTTGCACCAAGCAAATGAAGCATCACATTAATCTTCATGATAACAATATTGTCAAACATCTAGCAAGACCCATCCACCCACAATACATAGAAGCTTTTAGTAAACAATTACTTGAACTTGTAGATGCTGGGGTTATCAGAGAATCTGAATCACTATTCTCGTCCCCATTTGTTGTTGTCAAGAAAAAAAAGGAGACATTCGGATGTGCAGTGACTGTCGTAAACCTAATTTACAAACTGTCAAAGATGCATATGCTTTAGCCCAACTTGGAAAAATCATTTGCAGGACTTAGATCAAAATTGTTTTTTTTCATTGTTTTTCTGCACTTTATCTGAAATCTGGTTATTATCAGATAGAAATGAATGAAGCAGATAAAAACTAAGGCTGCTTTTGTTACTCCACTTGGGTTTTGGGAGTTTAATGGAATGCCTCAAGGGGTTACTAATGCACCTTCAACATTTCAAAGAATAATGGGGACATGTATGGATGACCTGCTTTTAAAAGAAGTCTTGTTTTTTTTGGATGACTTGATCATATTTTCCAACAGTCTTGAAGAACATGAAAACCATTTATTGAGAATTCTGAATCGGTTGAAAGAGTTTGAATTATAACCTTTTCTGGAGAATGCAATTTTTTCCAAACCTCTATCAGATATTTAGGACACATTGTTTCAGAAAAAGGTGTGAAGACAGACCCAGAAAAGACAGGCACAGTAAACTCCTGGCCAATTCCCACTACTGGCTATTGTAGGCACTTCATAAAGGGGTATTCTTCTATTGCCAAGCCTCTTAACAATCTGAGCTGTGGTTAACCCCCAACTAACAAAACCTCCCGTGTACAGCCTTCTAAGTGCCCACAGTTCAAAAGCAACCATTTGATTCCAGATGGACTCCTGAGTGTCAGACAGCTTTCAATACTCTGACAAACTTACCACTGACCCAGTCCTGGGTTTTGTTGATCCTGCATTACCATACATCCTTCACACAGATGCCATGACCCTTGGACTGGGAGCTGCACTTTACTAGGAGCATGAAGGAAAGCTCAGGGTTATAGCCTATGCCAATGGGGGGTTGTCTTTGAGTGAAAGTTGTTATGTAGCTCACAAACTTGAATTCTTAGCACTAAAGGGGAGTGTAACAGAAGAGTTTCAAGAATATTTGTATGAAGAGGATTTTACAGTTATCACTGACAATAAACCACCTACCTACATCTTGACATCAGTTAAGCTAGATGCTACCACCCATCGTTGGGTGGCTGCTCTTACTACCTGCTCCTTTAAGCTACAGTATTGAGCAGGGAAACACAATCTGGAAGCTGATGCACTATCCCTTAGTCTTTTTGCAAATCCTGTCACAGACGAAATTGCACACAAAGATCAGGAACTGATCTCACAGATTGCTCAACATCCTTTAGATGACAGCAGCAATGAGATATCACCTGAAGTAGTTGATGCAATTTGCCAAAGTTGTCTGGTTCGGACCCAAGTTGAAAGCATTTTGGTTGAGTCGCTTTGAGTCAGGACAGATATTTCCCGTGGGAACTCACAAGGACTTCCTGCTGTTCCTGCAATGGCTCATGATTAACTGAAAGAACATCAGAGAATTGATCCAAGTATCAGAGAATATTCCCCCAACACTTAGGGGTTAACTCTCTGAACTTCCTATAGCATTCTCTATAGAAAGCTGAAGGAAAATTAGTAATATCTATACCAGCTGGTCCTTCCAGCAGAACTCCATCAATCAGTTCTTCAAAGTCTCCACAATGACATGGGCCACCTTGTTAAAGCTCAATTCTATTGGCCTAGAATGACCATTGATGGGGAGCAGAACATAAAGATGTGTGGACGCTGTGGTTGTCGAAAGAGTCTCCCAGAAAAAGCTGCTCTGCTTGTCAACATTTGGACTTCATTTTCATTATAACTCATTTATATGGATTTCTCAGTCTTAAACCTGATAGCAGCAATACCAAAGACATTCTTGTGTTGACAGATCATTTCACCAAGTTTGTCATTGCCATTCCAACACCAAATCAAAAGGCAAGAACAGTTGCCAAATGTCTTTGGGACAATTTTAATCGAGAAAGACTACATACAGATCAAGGTTCAGATTTTGAGTCTAAACTAATAAAGGAATAATAAAGGTTGTGTGCTATAACAGGAATCCAAAAGGTGTCATAAAACACCATACCATCCTAGAGGAAACCCTGTAGAAAGATTTAACTGTACACTCCTCGCGATGTTGGGGATTCTTGAACCAAAGCAAAAGTCGAATAGGAAAGAGTATCTGAAACTTCTTGTTCATGCAGCACCAGGAATAAAGTGACTAGATACACCTGAAATCATGGTTAAATGAAAGTTATGAAATGGCTTCGAAGAACTCTGCCAGAAGTACTGAAAGAAACAAGAGACTGATCAGAGGGTTCTACAATCCAAGCTGGATACGGCCTATTTGCCGTATTCAGCTTGGATGGATACGGCATAGATTTGCTACAGTAAGCAGATTAACAAACCTTTCAGTCTCGATCCCCTCGGAACTGATTTCTACATCTAACAATGCGTTTGATGCTTTGCAGTCAGGCTTTAGGCCCCACCTCAGCACTGAGACAGCTCTGATCAAGGTGACAAACGACATCCGCCTAAACTCAGATGTAGGCAAAGTCTCTGTCCTAGTTCTCCTGGACCTGACCGCCGCCTTTGATACAGTTGACCATGTGATTTTATTACAGAGGTTAAAAGACTGGGTGGGAATCACTGGTATGGCTCTAAACTGGTTCAAGTCTTACCTTGAGGACAGGTGCTACTTTGTTCAAATTGGGAACTGCGTCTCCGACTGAATGGGTGTAACCTGTGGGGTTCCCCAGGGGTCGATCATGGGACCCCTTTTATTCAATCTGTACATGCTTCCATTGGGCCAGCTAATACGCAGCCATGATGTGTCCTACCACAACTATGCTGATGACACCCAGATCTACGTGTCGCCGACAGCAGGAGAACATGGGCCTGTTGATTTATTGTGTCACTGTATTGGACAGATCAGTCTGTGTATGCAGAACAACTTCCTCCAGTTAAACTCAGACAAAACTGAAATCATTGTCTGTGGCCGACAGAAACAAAGAGAAAGTGTCATCAGTTACCTTCTGACGCAGTCTCTGGAACCTAAACATCAGGTCAACAATCTTGGGGTAATACTGGATTCTGACCTGAACTTCAACAGCCACATAAAATCAGTAACATCAGCAGCCTTTTACCATCTTAAAAACATTGTCAGAATCAGAGGAACAGTCTCTAAACCAGACCTAGAAAGACTTATCCATGCTTTTATCTCTAGCAGGTTAGACTACAGTAACGGCTTGCTCACTGGGCTTTCTAAACGGGCCTTAAGACAGGTTCAGAACATCCAGAATGCTGCTGCTCGAGTTCTGACCAATACCAGCAAATGTGACCACATTAGTCCAGTGCTCAAGTCTCTGCACTGGCTTCCTGTCACTCAAAGAATAGACTTTAAAACAGCCTTGCTTGTGTACAAATCTCTTCATGGTTTAGCCCCAAAGTACATATCTGACATGTTAGAGCCATATGAACCAGCCAGGACTCTTAGAACCTAAGGTAGTGGCCTCCTGCTGAAGCCCAGAGTCAGGACCAAACAAGGGGAGGCTTCATTCCAGTTTTATGCTCCTAAAATCTGGAACAGTCTTCCTGAAGAGGTGAGACAGGTTTCAACTCTGCCGTTGTTTAAATCCAGGCTGAAAACAGCCTTATTTAACTGTGCATATAGCAACTGAGAATATTTTTACTATTATTTCTTTTAAATTTAAAGCTGATTTTATTGTTTCATTTTCTGATCTTTTTTCCTATGTAAAGCACTTTGAATTATCTTGTACACGAAAATGTGCTATACAAATAAACTTGCCTTGCCAATACGCACACTACACAGTTTATTCTTCCATGTAGTTTTCTCCCTATAACAGATGCTGAGAGATCCACTGAGACGATTCCAGTCACAAAACATCGAACATAACAAACCAGGAAATGCCTAGAATCTCCTGATGACTCTGCCGAAGGTGAATATTATAAAGATATTGCAGTTTATCTAATTCCATCTCCAGTAAAGTTCAAAGTGGATAACGTGCTCAGAAAGTGAACACCTCCTGATAAAGCAGATAATTCCCTAGTCCCAACACCATCCCCTACAAATTAACAATCTGTTGAAATTCTGTCAGATTCTGAGCATATAAAGTAATTGTTCCAAGAAGAATCACTCGAATCAGAATCCAGTAATGAATAGCAACCCGAGTATCAGTGAAACAGGATCCACTTCATTCTAAAGACTTGCCTGGATTAGAAAGCCCTGTAGGTGAACCTGTTCCTGAAATGGCTTCATCACCAAACTTAAATGGTATAAATCAAATTAATGACATTCCTCCAAAACGTCCAACACATCATAGAGGGGTGCCTAAAAGAAGTCAATATAGTACTTTAACCCTCTGGAGTCCAGGGTATACAGTTATTGTCCGTTTTTGACTACTTTGGATTTTATCTTTATATATCACTTTAAAAAAAAATGTTTACCCTGCATTGCTTGGTATCATTTTCAGCACAACCTTCCCTTTGTGGATTTGCAGTTATCTTTCCATTTTGAAGTACCATATTAACACAGTGGACCTAAAAATCACTCAAAAAACATAAAATCCGAGTAAAAACAAATTCCTATTTTTTACTGTGAAAACCACAAATATGTTTAACGAACCATTTTCACAACTTAGAATACCAATATAAATTGTAAATTTCAAAACCAACATACAATATTTCACAGAACAAAGTGATTTAAGACTTTTTTTGCATAAAAATGCAGCCATTTCCCCAGGCGTTTTTTGTACAGCCATTTACAAAACAATGTATCACATATATTTTTAACAAACCAATTTTAAAACTTAAGATACAAATTGAAATTGTTAATTTCAAAACACATGAACATCTCATCACACCACAAATTGCGGCTGGATAGCTCACGTGGTATCTTGCCTGACTTCCAATTGGAAGGTCTGAGGTTCAAATCCAGCCCATGGCCAAATACCACAGCATCCAGTGTGGGTCCTTAGGCAAGAACCTTTGCGCTACTGCCTACCTGGCGCCTGCAAAATGGCTGCCTCGGTGTGGTGTACACCTAAAACAATTTCCTACGGGATCAATAAAGTATACATTATTATTATTATTATTAATTTAACACTATCTAAATAAAATGCAGGCAATGTCTCAGATTTGATGATTGGCTCTACTGCTTGAGCCATAGGAGATCATGACCTGGTGAGCGTGTCCCACCTTCGCCGTCCCGTCCTCTGGGCGTCTACTGACTCGTCGGAGACTCCTCTCGCTCCTCGTCTCTCTCTGCTCCAATAAAAACCACGGATCATCCCCTTAGTTGTAAAAGTCATCGCTATCTGGATCCAATTTGTGCTCCGCCCCGTTTTCCTCAGCTGCCTCCAGTTGGAAGAAGAGCTCCACTGCCCGCGTCACATTTGTCAATCACCTCATTGTTTTATCCCACAAAACCAACCAAACTCTAACACGACCCTAAACTAGACCACTACACATTAAATACATTAAATGTCACAGATCACTGAAATCTCAGGACTTAGTATCGCTATCTCTCTGTCTGTCGCGTCAATTCCACTAATTTCCCTCGTCCCGTAGCGACCAAATGCCGCGGTTTGCGATAATGATTTTTGATTGATTAACGTGGTTCATCTTTCCACCAATAGGACAGGGAGCTTGTGTTTTTTTTGTGTGTTTTTTTAATTTATTGTTTTTTCTTCTGTGAAAACCTCCTTTTTCGGTTTTTATGAGGCGCGCGCGCACACACACACACACACACACACACACACACACACACACACACACACAGATCTTCCATATAAATGTGCAAAAAAGTCCTAAATTTCCCCAGTGGTCAGCACAGTGTCTGACTGACACACATTTAAACGTCCATGGTTTGATTGTCCATATATTTGAGGTGAAAATGTCCAAGTGCGATTTGTTCCAATGCAGAACAGATGATATGAATAATGGATTGTGTGTCTGTATAGTGAGATGGAGGGGGAAATACTACAGACCATCTGCCTCCTACCAGACCAGTATGGAGTGAATTTCAGGTTCTCCTGGCCCCAGCCAGTTGTCAGAAGCTCGCCATCCTTTAACCCTAAGAAAGGGTCAGCCTGCCTGTATTGAAATAAAGAGGACCAGTAAATTACCAGCCTGCTAGTTAACTAGACTTTTTTTCCAGTTATATAGTTATATACAGAAATAAATGCAATTATATCCACAATCAAATCTTTAAGACAAAATAAAGATATCAGCATGTATCTCATTATCTTAAACACACATTGAATTTAGAGAAGTTAGATCATGTGAAAATTGATGATCAAACAATTTGCATTGGCTACCACCACCAACATGCTAAACAAACAAACCAACATTGTTTTCACTACTCATCAATTTCATATATAGTTCAGTGCATGACAATTTCAAGGCTCCAAACTCACTGGGTATTCAGATCTGCATGATTTTTATATTGTGAGTTTGAAAAAGTGCATAAAAAAAACAGATTAATTGTTTGGAAGCACAAACCTGTAGCTCCTTGGTCTCCAGCTCTCCCCCTCACACCTGATTGGGAAAAGCTCTAGCAGGCCTGAATAACCACTTCAGGTGCAGTGATTGGCTGAATGCACTGTGTGACTGACTGTCACTCTGACCATTGAAGCAGCAAAGGCGGGATTAAGGGCAGTTTTTATCCTGGGTTACTTGTATGAGTGGTTGTGTGTCCTGTATGTCTCTGTGTTGCCCTGCCATGGACTAGCGACCTGTCCAGGGTGTACCCCTGACTCTCGCCCGTTGTATGCTGAAGAGAGGCACCAGCACACCCACCCGACCCCAATAGGGCCAAGGGTGTACAGAAAATGGATGGATGGATGTTTCTTCCTATAAAGTATCTGTATCATCATTATGTTTTCAAGTGACACATGGTAAAACAAATTGATTATGAAATGTTCTGTCTTTTATATTGTTTGCCTATTTCTGATGTTATTGGTCTGTCTAAACTTTTAAGGCAGAAAGATACTGGGCACCAGTGGCTCAGGGTGATTCTAAAGTCTGTAGTACTTTATTGGACTTACTTACAATATATCTAGGTTTTATAATGTCATTCATTATAACATTAACAGCTGTAAATACTCAAGAGTCGTTTTATGTCCTGGATCAATGGAAGCATTTAAACTTTGTCATTAATCATGTTCTGTACCTTTTATGAAGCAATCTCACTTTATTCATAAAGGATAACTATATGGCTCCATTAAGGTGTCACACTATTTATCTTCCTTATAACCTGTCCCTGGCATTAGATAGTGTCTTGGCTTACATTACTCTTTCTCTTGTCTCCACTCCGTTTGTCCCTTTGCCCTCTTCAGCGTAAAATAATTGGAAAAACATAGAGGGAGTAACGGGTGGGCATTTTACTGGTAATCACAAAAAGGCTCTAAAGCAAAAAATCCTTCTTTCTTAAATGTATATGTGTATTCACATGCACACAAGTATGTGCCATTTAAAAGACAAGGTGGTTTGAGGTGTTGGACTTTAGATAATTTTTATGATAGAGAGCAATGTGATTAAAATAGTGTGTGTGTGTGTGTGTGTGTGTGTGTGTGTGTGTGTGTGTGTGTATATATAGATAGATATTTAGATAGATAGATAGATAGATGTTGTCAACATTAGCTTTTCACTTAAAACCTGCGCTTTGTACCTGATAACTGGTTTACACATAAAAAAATTGATGATAGTAACTTCATCATTGACACAAGATTGTGCTGTACTGTCTAACAGCCAGAATCGTATTCACATCCTTTCACTTTTGGCAATAACAAGAACACAACAGTAATGGGGAATATTAGCCATTGGTTTAAAATAATTAATACAGTTATTTCAGCGTACTGTAATTTATCTGTCAGCTCTGAATTGTCCAGATGTTCAAATTTGAGGACAATCACAGAAAATAATAATAATCTGACATGGCTTCTCTTAGGTATAGAAAACAGTTTTAGTTTTTACCCTAGAAACATATCTTGGCTTATTTTGCAAAGAGAGGTAATGCATTTGTAACATGGCTTTGTGGGCAGGTAACATATATTAACCTGGAGCCCGGTCCACTACTTGACTGGCTTGAATGCAGTAATTAAACAAATGGCATTTCGTGTAAGGGTTGTGCCATTTAAAAAATATCCTAAAACCATAAACATTTTCAACAAACTTCACAATCTTTAATGTATGATGAAAACATTTTTTACAATTTAAACACAATGTTAATTTAATTTACATTTCATTTGGGAACCATTCTTTTAAAACACACTGCAAACAAAGAAAGGCATCTTGTTGTAGCTTTCATCTCTTTTGAGCACATAAAAGAAGAGCTTTTGAGACGCCCTGCAAGCAGTCAGGATATTGGTTACTCCAATCTTCTCTTAGGATCATTATGGCTGCCTGAGTCCCCTTCTTTGAAAACCTACCAAGGCTTTGCAGTTTTAAATCATGGCCCATCACAGTAAAGGGTTATATTATGTCTTAGAACCCATAAACATATCTTCTAGACAAGGTTCAAGGTCAATGATGAGGCTTTTATCACATTGAGACTTTAAGACTCTGTTTCTAATTTCTAATTTATCCGATACTGGTGGTCTGGTGCAGGTCGGTACCATGGAATTATATTTATAATTACACTTGGACCAGTCTTATCTACAGTATTTAAGGCAACTGTCTTAATAAAACCCCACATACAAGCACTGAACCAAGTTATAAAATATACAGTGTGTGATTTATTACATCAGGGCAGTTTCCCAAGAGCTAGCTGGAGAAACATGTTTTATGAATGTCCAGCTCAGAGTATTTGATGAACTGGTAGACCACAATTTGATCCTTGGCAAAGGCAAAATTTAATATCTTCAATGCAAGTATTTGGAGCCCTGGAGGAACAATTTCTTTCTTGTCATATAGAAGTTCATTTGGGTTATTAATGGCAAAATAAAATAATTCCCTAATTTAATCCATTCTTGAATCACAGTCTTCCAAGGGGTTCCTTTTCTGCAGCACTAATCCATATATACATTTTTTTTCAAAGCATTGTAAGAAATGAGGTTTAAGTACGAAAAGCTGGTCTTTAAAAAATTAAAAAAACAGACCAAAATACAAAATAAATATAAAGGAGGAAATGGCATGATGCTCAAGAGGCAAAAACACAAACAAATAAATAAATGCAATTGTCCAATAGAGACTGGTAAGAAATCCCTAAAAATGGAATTATGTCACAACAGCTGAACACAGCTACAGTATATCAGTAATATTTGTTCAATGTAAAACATTGAACAAAGTCTACTAAAGATCAATAAAACTGACAGATATCTGTTGGAGCCACTTTTCAAGCATGTGTTGGTCACAACAGCCACTAAAACTTGCATTACCTGCCAGGCACTCAAGCTTTAACCATGAGAACTTGTTATTTTTCAAGTTTTTTTGTGCTCTTTTTTCTCCCCTGATGTTTCCAACATTTGGGATGTTCACATGGATTGCAACAGGGATTGCAACAGCTGCTTACAAATAATCAACATGATCAATTGGTATGCCACTACCATTTCGTTCATCTGTATTGGGAAGTCACCGAGGATCAAGCTTAATCATGCTCCAACACCTTGGTAGGAGGGTCCTACTTACTTCAACCTAGAGTTCTCCAGTTTGTATCCTGCACCAATGTTTTTTTTTGTGAAGTACTGGACTGTTTCTGGATTTTGCAGAGTCTGCGTCTAGGATAATACCTCATGTGACAGGTGGGGAGGTTATTGCTCTCGTTCTCCATCTGCCCCTGCTGTATTTTTGTCAGGCGCTCTTTAGCCATTGGTATGATTTAGCCACTTCAGCTATGTGTTAGAGCAAGAGTGCTCAACCAGTCGATCGCGGTCTACTCTGTTCCCAAGTCGATCGCGAGGCTTTGACCTGTTATGACATGACAGCAAGTCAGTGTTGCCAACTTAGCGACTTAGACGTTATATTTAGCGAGTATTAATACCCTGTAACTAAACTTAAAAAGAACAAACAAAAAATTATTAAAAAAAAGAAGAAAAGAAAAAATTATTTAAAATGTTTTTTCGGCCAGTCACGCCCTCGTGGGCGTCTACCAACAGCTGCGCAAGCTGGTCCGGATGGACGAGTTCGGCACGGCGGGGCGGCCACTGCACCGCCAGGGCGGCAGCGTGGTGCGCCTTCTGCGCAGCTACCTGTTCTACCTGCCGCTGGAGAACACGCAGCACACGGACTACATCACGGAGAAGCTGTGGAACGTCGGGCTGGCCGGGGAGTGTGTGTGTGTGTGTGTGTGTGTGTGTGTGTGTGTGTGT
>JAVLVB010000002.1:10246934-10257359 GCA_032876305.1 Orestias chungarensis
ATATATATATATATATATATATGTGTGTGTAAATTGTTTACTGTATAGAAATAGTATAGTAGTCGTAGTAAATAGTAAAAGTGGTTCTTTATTAAAGCTTGTTTTGCATTTTACTTTTGTTTTTGCATTTTACATATTTTACAATAAATTGTTTGGTAATTTTATTTTGTTGCACAATTTAATTATTTTGTCATGTAATCTGATTTCAACGAGAAACAGTTTCAATTAAATGAATATTTTAATCAGTCAGTTCTTAGACTACAAGCACAATCAACTAAGTTTGCATGAAAGCATAAATTATATTAATTAAGTCATGTACAAAAGTTAAGCATTCCTCCGAAGATCTTCAATCAAAAGATATACAGAATGCATATTTTCCTTTTTATAATAGGTATTTTTTACTTCTGTAAAAGCTTTTTGTACGTTATGAAACACTGCAGACATACTCTCATGTTATGTAAGCAAATTTGGTCAGTAGCCTATATGCATTCAGTGATGTGTTAGTAATCTATTTTCCCTCCAAAATGTATAATTATGAATTCCCCTGCAGCCTAAAAAGGCTTTGATAAAGTGATCAGTAATCGGTTCGGTAAAAAAACCTAGCCTCCTCCTCCCAGTGCCAGGTCTCCCACTAAGCTAGAGAGTGATTTCCTTTTTTCAAACAGAGATCTACCTGTTTTTTATCGGGTTATTTTTCTGTTTGATTCATATTAAGGTCAGTTAGGGCTATTGCTCATCATGCAGATAGGTGTGTGTGTGTGAGGAATTTCTCTGTGTGTGTGTGTTTGAGAGAGGGCGGGTTTGTGATGTGATGTAAAGGTTTTGTAATGGTTTTATGACAACAACAAAACGTGTTGTGAGGGTTACTGCTGGCTGGAAACGATCTGTGGGGGTTTGTGATGTTGACACTGGACTGGTAGATCTCAGGAGGTTGGCTACTTGAAAAGTAGATCTTCGGACAAAAAAGGTTGGGCACCCCTGTGTTAGAGGTACAATGTATGCATAGGTTCTTCACTGCATTGGAATGTGAATCAAAGTATTGTAAACCTCCAGATAATTTGTTGAAGTATTATGAAAAAGGTTTCATCATTTGTAATTCATTCCAAGTGTAATGGTCACTGTATGCATGATATACAGTCAAAATCACTCCTAACAGTTGGGTAAGGTAAAGCTGTTGTTATTTATAAGGTGATTTCAATTCTGACACAATGATTACAAGTTAAAATTAAATATTTTGATTTGGAAGAAAATGGTCCTTTTAGCAAAGAGGTTTGTTCAAACCTTGCCAGCAAAGTGCTTCCTACAACATTACGAATAAAGCATATCATTTTGCCACGGGGGTCAAGTATTCAGGCTTGAAATGTTCTTATGTGCACCTTGTACACAATCGCCCACTTGCCTAGAATCTAGTAGCGGATGAGTCATTAACGCACACTTTAAAAAAATAAAATAAAAATCTGCTTCTTAATTTTTACTGAGCACTACTTTTCCACATACCTTTGGTTCTTCTATGATGGTTTAATTTTAATTACAATAATCTGCTGTATCAATGTAACTTTCACAATACCTTTTCTTTTTCATATATTGTGCAGTTTTAAAAGCGACCAATACTACAAATGGTTCTTTCCCTGGGATATAACTACAACCCAACTAAGTTGGCTTACCTGTCTCATAACTCAGTACCTAATTCTATAAAAATGCACACAGATAGATATACCAAATCAACCATTTATTTGCCAAATCTTTAGTTTATGCATATAAGGTCAGAGCATTTACAGCGTGTTTATTTAATTTACTTTCTTTTGGACTACAATTCAATTCTAAGTTTTCTATTGCAGGTTTTTAATAATTTTTATCCCTCATCATGTTTTTTTTTTTTTTTGTTTTTACAATGAATTAAATGTTGTGTTGGAGTTCTGCCTTGAAAAGGGAATTTTGTAACTATTAGGACAGCTCTTATGATTCAGATAATAGGCTCTAATACCAGACCCCCTTTCACATTTTGTATGTTACCTGGCCAAAATTAGGTTGTTGCTACTTGGACTCAACTAAGCAAAAAGCTACAAACCTCAATTGGAATAGTTACTGCGTTGACCAATATTTTACATTTATAGCAAACACTTTTATACACTTATATATTCATGCCGAGGCCTGGACTTGACCCATGTCCCCATTGCAAATGGCATTTGACTTACCAGTTGAGTTAGCCCGCTGGTACCCAGTTGCAATTTCAAAAGTAAATTTGCCTCAGTTTAAAAATTTGTTCTAGTTTATAATGATTTTCAACATTTGCATTTGACAATTCTAGAAAATGAATGCTGATTTTTCATGAGCCCAGTCACCCACTAAACCATGATTCTGATACAGGTAAGTAAGTGACAAGTCTAAGATTATCTAGTAGTGTTGAATTGTACCTGCAGAGAGTCTGTAGCTTCAGGTTATTATATTATGAAGCTCCCTTCACCTGATTAAGGTTTTATCTCCAGCCACAGCTGTTCCAGAGATTATATGCAACTTTGACATTAGTTGAGCCATTGGAGCTTTGTCTCTCTGCCGCCAGGAAAAAGGAAATAACTAAAACTGTGTTCACTGTAAATCTGCCAATGATTACAGCATACGTTTTATTATGTAAATGTAAATGCGTGTGTCATTGCATTTTCTTATAGCAAAAACTATGCCGCATAACATGGAATTGTTCAAGTTTGCTATCTTAGAATTGCTTTGTTCTTACGCTTACGTCTATAGTGGGCCTCTTAATCCCTGATCCCAGTGGTCACTCTTACTTTTCTGTCTCTAAATCTAAAAGGCTTTAACTCACCAAAGCCCAGAGTAATTATTTTAAAGGTTTATCTAGCTTTATTTGTGATGACATCTTTAGTTAAATTCAAAGATTTTACTCCAAGGATAAAACACAAATGTGCTTACATTGTTGTTTCTCTAAAATGGGTTGCTCAGGGTTTTCTTGCCAGAGGCTTCTAAAGATAAAGAAACAAAGAAAAGTAAATCAAAACCATAAAATGCAAAGTATTGATAAAACAATATGAAATTATGTTTTGCCAACAAAATGATAATCATAGAAATAAACATATTATATTTCAATATAATTATTCACAATTGTATTTGCAACTTTACTGTATTATATTTTAGCATTATTTTTCATCAAAATTTTATAACTCATGGTAAAATTTTAATTTCAAATTGTTTTCTGCTGAACGGGCTCGCTTGACACTTTAAGAAATTGCGTTTTAAACTATATCTCAAATGTAAATATTCCTTCCACAATCTTCTCTAAATAAATCCCTGGAAATTTGGCCATGTCCTTACTAATGCAGAAGCTGAGTTAAGTTTTTGGGCTGCCTTGCTCAGATTTACCTTTTTTTTTTTTTTTTTTGGCTGTGTCCACATAGCTTTGCCATGGCTGCCAGTAAACATTTAATGTTTCGTCTCTGTAGCTAATCTGGCTGTATGCGTCATTTTTTATTGTAAATTTGAGGAATGCCCATACCATTGGCGCACACAAAAAGGTTATAGGTTCAAATCCAAGCCTTGGGTCTGTCAGGATCCATGTTTTGGTTTGGTTCAGTTTGTTGTTGTTTTCATTTATATTTAGTTTTTGCTTTGTTTAGATAGTTCTTATTTTATTATTATTATCTTTACTATTCATTTATATTTTCTATATGGTTATGTTCTCTAGTTTGTTCCTTCACTCCCCTGTTCTCTATTTCCTCCTGTGTGTGTGTGTGTGTGTGTGTGTGTGTTCCCTCATCTGTGCATGTTTCTCCACTCATCATCATTCACATCTGTTATTAATCATCCAATCATCTTCTCCACCTATCCAACCCCGGTTCCCCTGTATTTAAGCCGCTTTCATTCTTTCACTCTCTGCTGGATCGTCTGTTGTCCTTCCCCGATGTCCTTCTCTGATGTCCTTCCTGATGTTCACCCTGAGGTTCTTCCGTAGCTTTCTTGTCGCCTTCTCGTCTCGCTACAGAGTTTCCTGCCCCACATCTCCTGTAAGCCTCCTCTCCTGCTCGCTGAGTTCTCTGTTCCTGGCTCTTCATTTTTGTCCTCTCCCCTGGTTCTTCACTTAGGTTTCTCCCCTGATTCAGACCTGCAGTCTCCGGTTTTTCCGTGATCATTAGTCTTGTTTGTCTTATTGTTTGGTTGTGTTTGTATGTTAGTATTTCCCGCGTCTCGTTCGCTCATCTGTTTGTTTACATTTAGTTGTCCCGCCTCCACTCTCTGTTTGGTTTCATTTCCGCGTTCTCAGTTCTGTATCTCCGGTTTCTTGTGCTTTCCCTCTCGTATTGTTGTTGTTGGTATTTTGTCTGTTAGTTTATTTTCCCTTCCCATGTTCATTAGCTGGTTTGTTTTGTGTTAGATTGTTGTGTTTATTTACATTTGTTAATCCTGCGTTCCGCTTCTGTTCTCTGTTTATTTACGTCCCGCATTGTTCCGTTTCCGCGTTGCCCTAGCTCGTGTTTTATGTTCCGTTTCTTGTTTATGTCCATCATATATCCACCTAATAAATTATTATTTCATGCAATTCCACCTCTGCTCGAATCGTTAAAACGTCACCTGACAGGGTCTTTATGTATTCTCTTAATTCTCTTTGGTACTTTGACTTCCCACAGTCTAAAATATTACAGTTAGGTTAGTTAGTGTCTCTAAATTGCCCTTAATTTTTAATGTGTGCATGCATAGTTGTTCGTATCATGTGTATTTATGTTGCCCTGTGGTAGACTGGCAACCAGTGTAGTGTTTACCCTGCCTCTTGCTGCACATCAATGACACGATGCAATCTGCTGGGGTTCCTTAGATTGTAAACTTTTTCAAATTGATTTGTTATGATGTATCTTTGATTTTAATTGATTTTCTGTGAAGTGCCTTGAGACGACACCTGTTGTAAATTGCCGCTATATAAATAAACTGATTCTTGCTTTGACTGATGGACATAAACACCAGCACCCAGTGCTTTACACTAGCGTCACCCTCATAGCACTGATAGACAAACCATTAGTGAATTTAGAGTAATATACTCTGCCCAGGGGCACATCGACAAGTTACAGTAGGAATCTGGAATTAAACCTACAAGATTATAATTGAGAGACAATTACTCTAAACTATAAGCCACAATCACCTTCATTGTCCATTTCCAAGATCCATTCCAAGGATTTACTTCCTGGCTTGCTTCAATAAGTTCCATAAAAGTAAGCATTTCTTTAATGAAAAGCATTATTCCAAACCAACACTATGCTGTCAACCCTGTATTTCAAAGTTGGCATGAAGTTTTGAGGTTTTTACTCTTTTTTTCTTTTTCTTTTTTCAAATGTTATGGTGATCATTATGACCTAGTTCTTTAATTTTACGTTCAGCTGCAGACACAATATGTCTTTACACATTATGGTCAACAAACCTAAAGACATTTGCAAAGTGTAATTTTACTTTTTATTTTAAATCTCAAAGTTGCTTTTCATCTTTGTACAAAGGTACATAATGTTGCTCTCTTACTCATACTTCTGCCTGCCATAACCTATACAATACATTTTTTATTGGCCTTTATTTAAGCGTAATTAGTGTTGAAGTCCTCCTTGACTTCCCCAGGTTGGTTGATCTCAGGACAGCGTATTCAGGTTCTCACAATGTTCAAATAAAAGATATAAACTAAGATCCTACTCAGTCAAAAAATGTCTTGCGGATCGTCCAAGAGGGACGATCCGCAGGGAGAGCCGAGGCCGTTCTAGTGCAATGGCTCACTCGGGTCTGAGCTCTACTTCTGCATCAGGCTATTTTATTGAGATTAGGGAGTATACAAAGTCATAAAACAAATCACATGTGATTTACACAAACTGTTGCAGAAACCGGTATTCCCCCTCCTCGCTGACCCTTCACTGATCCCTCGGTGATCCCTATCAGTCTGCATACACAGGAAGAAAAGGTAGTACAACTTTGCCATCTGGTTTCACCCCCCAACTAACAGATTTATTCCTAGGGATCGATGGATCCCTTCCCGTGCCCCTCTGAACTCAGCTCTTCAGAGAGATAATAAACAGGCCTTATCAGGAATTTATAGCTCTTTGTTATATGCACACACTTCTAGTACTAAAAGAAACATGAATATATATGAAAGAAACATGGATATAAATGTTTACCATTCCACATTAGGAAGAAAGCGGGGCAGAGAGAGAGAAAGGGAAGACATGCAGGATTGGTGCTGGAACCCAAACCACAGACCACTGCGGTGAGGACTATGTCTTCTATGTGGTGCGTTCGCTCCACTAGCGACGCCCCACACCTCCGTGACACAGAACAAGCTTGTAGGCAGTGTTGTACCTCTTTTAGAACAGCTGATTTTAAAATAATATCAATAAAGTTATCATTTATTTGTATTAGTCAGGACCTGAAGAGTTATACAGGGTTTGTTTTGTCCTAAATGGTAAAGAGTTTGTTTCTACCATGTGAAGGAAGGAATTCCTGTATATTGGCATCATAATAATCTGTCCTCTCCATTACACTTCACTAAGTATTTTTTTTTTTTTCAGAAAACAAGAATTGTCATCAGAAGAGATGTGGAATGTACAAACATTGAGCTGAGTCGGAGGTAAGCAGGGTGACAGAGTGACTTGCCCTCCTGTTATATTGCAACATACTGACGAACATAAAATTTGCTATCAGAAAAGTCACAGTCTTTCAAGTAAAATCTCTATCCTGGGTAACTGAGCTTTTCCTTAAGACGAAATACCTTCATGGTTTTAAAGCTGTGGAAGAATCAAAGAAACCAATTCCACCCATCTTTCCATGGTTTCCCTTGGTAGGGTTAAGCCTTCAGATGTAGGTATATCAGTTACTTGCATATCTGGGACTGATATGCTAATTTAAGAAGAAGGCACCACATGTTCTGTCCTTTGGGTGCTGGCTTTGAAAGATGGGTAAGGCATAATCAGTATCACATCTTGTGACTATCAAGCATGTTCTTTCTTTTTTTAACTTAAAGTAAAATTAAAAGCTATGTGGTTAAACGTGTAACAAGTAAAAAGTAAAGGTAGGAACTTAAAAAGTTTTATTTGTCCAACAATACCGGCCTACTGAGTCATTTATGGTTTACATTCTATTAAATTACTTCATGATAATCATTCCCAAATTGTAATTTGATGCCACTATTACTCTGACCTCAAGGTGGCAGCAAAGGCCTGCAAAGAAACCTTTCAGTCATGGAAGGATCTTTTTGTTTTGAAGCTCTATTTCCACTTTGTTGTAGACACTATGAAAAAAGGCTTCATGACCACTGAGAACTGCAACTATAGAGAACAGACAAAGGGATAAAAGGAAGGAAATAAATGTGCAGTGGCCTTTGATTCAGACATATACAGAGCGGGATTCAGCATCTTTCTTCCACTCTTTATGTTATTGTTCTTGACTCCATCTCCAGCCCTCTTTAATTTTTTCACCCTATGTGACCATTAAATGTTCTAGAGAGTCATCCTATTTAACTGTCTTTATTGAAGATGAATGCAATGAAACTGAACAGTTGCATTTTCTTGTTTGATGGACTCCATATGGGGATACTCTACATCGTAACAATGTACCGTTGTCAAGGTGAGGTCTGTCTGTGAGAATCAGAATCACTATTAAAACAAAATTACTTTTTAGCTCTACGCTGACTTTGAAGAGCAGCATATATCATTAGCGAACAGAGGTGTCACTTTGTTTTTAATCTGTCAACTCTTCTCCCCTCTGTATTTCTTGATTTTTGTGAACATGTATGACTTTTTCATCAAATGACATTTTAACACTAAATATTTTATAAATTGTCAATTTTAATTTTGAAAATGTTTGATAACAGGTAGTTAAAATAAGACTTGTGTGGGTGAATTATTCACAGGCTGAGGTATTTGCCTCAGAAAGAGTTGCTCTACATTTTGCTATAACACCTTAGTTTGCGCTTTTAAGATCTGAAAAGTAAAATAGTCCATTGTCATATTTGACACATGAAACATATCAGTTCCCTGATTGATGAACTCCAAATTAAAGAATCCGCCCAGCTTTCCACAAATTATAGATGAAAAGATCCCTCTTTTTTTGTAAAGAGTAGTAGAAAACATAAAATGAACATGGTTATTTTCAAACATATTGTCAAGCTGATTTAAGGAGCTGTTTCATCTTGGAAACATCTTTGAATCCAAGTAATCAGCATATGGACAAAAATGAAACTTTGTTTATACAGAAGCCGATAATACTGTGTTTTTCTTCCATTTCAAGAAAATAGAACAAAGCAGCATCAGCACAATTGAGATTAAATAGGTTTAGGTGATGGATGATTAATGATTTCTTACTGGAAAACATCCCTTTTCCCAATTTAACTTCAGCACGCCCATATTTAGAGATCTCATTGTTCAGTCTCAGACAATAACCCATTTAATATAAAGACTGCTAAAAGTTTTCTGGTGCAATAATAAATACAGCCTGGCAATAATATTACTGATTTAAGTGACTAGAGGTATAGTTAAGCTGAAATCCATTTATTAAAGTCCCCCTCGGAGAAGAAAATTAGCTTTGATTACATTTCAGACTCAAAATTTCCTTGTGAATAACGTTAAATTAGAGAAAAATTACAAAACAGCTTAATGGGTTACCTTTTAAGCAGTCAGAGCTTACACTGTCAAGCTGCAATAGCTCCTTTGCATATCTTCATCAGAAATTATATCTCAGAAACATGGAAGACACATTTATCATTAGTCTATTTTCCTGTATCAGCAGCATTGTTAGCAGGAACAGATGATAATTCATAGTTTGTGAACTCAAAAGCTTCCCCCATTGTGGTTGAGGTTCAAACAGTTCAGGGTGGCTCACTGCAGTGCAAATTGTAAGCAAGTACATGACAGAAGTGAGTGGAATCAATTACTGCGAATATGACATACATCAAAAGAATGGTAGGTGTGTGCGTGTGTGTGCATGTGGTGGTGGTGGTGGTGGTTGTGGGGGGTTACCCTAAGAAGGTACCTAAGAAAAAAGTCATGTGCTAGATGACAAATCACATTCTTTGAAGACAAGCTGCAGGGCATTTTCCTAACTTCTCCCCTTTAAAAACGAATCTTTCCATGAAGAGATTCTGGTAAGGTTAAAGGGAAATAAAACTAAGTTAATTAAGCATCACCTGAAGTAGCAGGAAAGAGTGCTACAAAAACTCTTCCACAAAGTCTCATATTGTGAACTTACAGAATTGCAGTGAGAGAATTACATAAATTTTCTGGTGTGAGATAATACTGGTAACTAATTCAACCTCAGTCAAACTGAATATTTATATTGTTCATGCGCAAAAATAACTAAGTATTCCAATTGGAGAGTGTAGTTTCTGAATGTGTTCTCTTAACTTAGCTAAATAATGTTAGCATGAAAGTATCATCCAGTATTTGCCTTATAATGAACTTAATGTAACTTTAGTAATGATTGGACACAAGCTACTAGAAAATAATTGAAAAAAGGGGGGAAAAAAATGAGGAAACAACAGAGATCACACATTGCTTTTAGTGAGTCATTAATTTTAGTTTCAGTTTAATTTTCAATTTAGTTTTCATTTGGTGTCAATTTACCACATGTCGTCAAAGCAGCAGGTTCCATCGCAGCATTCAATCCTTGTGGACCAGCATTCTGAGACAGTAGATGATAGCCTGCATTGTACCGTAAACTTTACAGCAATCCCTTATACTAAGGTTGAATGTACCAATGCTGGAGAGAAAAAAATAATCAATTTTATAACAAAGAAACCTCCAGTAGAACCTTGCTCAGTAGGAACAGCCATCTGCCATCGACGTGACATTTGAGAAGACAGAAAACCTAAAAAGGAGCAGAGAAAATTATCTACAGTGGTAGCCATTTAAAATGGCCCTTCCTACTAGCGGAATCCCCACTAAGTTCTAGCTGCTGGAGTGACCCTCTCCTTCTCCTGGGCGTGAATATTTTTTACTCTGACTCCACCCTTTCACTGAATTACAGGGTCTGACCAGGAGATGACGCGTCTCTAATATAATACACAATCATCCTGACAGGCACGATGTTTAAATACCTAAACATCTTAAAAAGTAATACAATTGGAAGATGTTTATTTATTAACATAGTTTAAATCTTAATGTCCACAAATCATAATAGGAAGAATATTTTTAGTACAAAGATTGATGTTTAAAAAGGAATTATAACTGTAATTGTTTGTAGTTATATGAAAGGGGAAACCCTATTGAGTCGAATGATGTCATAAATTGTACTGCCTAAAAATCCCATGTAACATTATCCTCATTTATAAATCACATTGTAAGAGGCAGAGAGAGCAACAGTTTTCTCAGCAAGTTATTGCTAGCATGATGTTTGATAAACAGGAAAAAACAGGCAAGTATAGAAATTTCCTTTTTTTTCACATTTACTCAAACTTGG
>JAVLVB010000002.1:10257459-10270458 GCA_032876305.1 Orestias chungarensis
GGGGATAAAATAAATTGACAGAAAAACGGCAGAAGACCTGATTAAAAAAAACTGTGTCTTACAACATCAACTAAAGTCAGTATAAGCTCATACCTTAATGGAAACAAACAAGGATTCTATAGATTGGATGACTCACTGTAGTTTTCATGTTCATTACTGAACATTTGACTAAAGCAAGGGGAAAGGTGCATCAACACGTTTACATGTTGATGTAATGTTAATTTATTATGAGCTATCCAACCATGGAGTGAAAATGTTTTGTGACAACTTCTCTGTTTTCTTTAACCATGACCTTTTCCAAATCTCTGATTAGACCTCAGAGAATGACCTAGCAGCGTTAGGAAGAAACTAGTATTTACAATTTAGTATTTAATTGATATTCATTTAATAATTACAATTTAGTACAGCTTGTAGCCTGACTCCAGTGATACATTCATGTAATATTACGTTAAAATCAAATTTATTCACCCAGACAAAAACAAAACGGCAGTCATTCAGTGCTGCTTTGGATCCGAAATTACTGATCCAACCAAACACAAAGTAGTTATATGCCTCTAGATTCTCGTATGCCTTCATTTGGCTAGCGGTGTAGTTGGAGGTCTGGTGGACAAGGTCTTTTGTAATGTGGACGTCCCCCACACCCGGAAAGTCCCACAACAAGTACGAACACACGTTTCGGCATTGTGTATTGATCATTTTCGATAAGTTTTATCTAATTGATTATCCTGACACACTTTTCTCAGTGTTGCTCAAGCAGCAGTTTGTAGCAATAGGAGATTAAGTAAAACAGGTTCTGAATGTTTTGCAGTTGTTCGGTGTGATGCATGTTGCATTACTCAAACAGGTGCGAATGGTCTCTAATGTGCACCTTTAAGTGCTCTGAGGGTATGCATGTGTTCCTTTTAGTATGATAACTAGAGTACATAAAAGGCCATCCAGACAGTATTGTTTTAATGTCTGGAACTTTGATTAGCATGTACTTTAGCAGTCTAAAGTCAATATAAGCTAATAACCTGGAACAAAGTCGTATTCTGTAGATCGGATGACTCATGCTAGTTTTCATGTTCACTACTGAACATTTGACTAAAGCAAGGGGAAAGGTGGCTTAATTTTGAATGTTTACATGATTTTGTGATGTTCATTTATCATGACTTATCCATCCATGCAATCACAATGTGCTGTGACAACTTCTCAGTTTTCTTTAACCACCACTCACATTTTCAAAGTGTCCTCCTGCTCCTCAGTATTTAAGCTGGTTTACTCATTCACTCACTGCTGGATCGTGTGTTTACCTCCCGTGTCTCAGCTCCATCTCCTTCCGTTTTCCCACCGTACTCCTGCGATTACTGAGGGGGTCCGCGCGACCCGCCTCCAGCTCCTGCGATTACAGAGGGGGGCCCGCGCGACCGGCCTCTAGCTCCTGCGATTCCGGAGGGACTGCGGCCTTCATCGAGTTACTGTGTCGCCGCCGTCTGCGGCCTTCGTCGAACATGCTCTGTTGTTGCCATCGTCTGCTGCGCCACCGTCTGCTGAGCCGCCGCCATCATCGACCTCCGTCGAGGACTCCCTGCCGTCAGCGACCTCTGCCGAGGATTCCACACCATCAGCAACTTCCGCCGAGGTTCCCGCCGTCGTCCTGCCGGACGACCTCTAAGTCTTCGAGGTTCCCGCCGTTGACATGTCGAACGACCTCCAGGTCTCCATGCCTCCTGTCGTCGTCCTGTCAGACGACCTCCAGGTCTCTGTGCCTCCTGTCGTTGTCCTGTCGGATGGCCTCTAGATCTTCGAGCCTCCTGTCGTCGTCCTGTCGGATGGCCTCCAGATCTTCGTGCTTTCCGTCGTTATCCGGGACGCCCTCACTTCTTTGTGGACTCTGCCGTTCTCTAGACGGCCTTCGTTTCCTCGTGGAGTTTTGCTGTTCTCTGGGGAGTCTGCTTTCCTCTGGACGGCCTTCGTTTCTTTGCGGACTTTTGCCATTCTTCGTGGACTTTTGCCGTCCTCCGTGGACTCCGCTGTCCTCCCTGGACTCTGCTGTCCTTCTGGATGACCTCCGTGTCTTCAGCAGACTCTGCCGCCTCAATTTTGGTTTTTGGTGGGGTTTTTTGGCTATGACCCGTGGTCACCAGCTTATGCTGGTTTAGTTTTTTGTTTCTCGCCACGGTTCCCGGGGCCTTCCGCTCGTGCAGAGTTGTTGTTTGTTGTGCCTTTTTTTTTCCGGTCATATCCCTTGTTTATTCCGTTCGTGCTGGTTTTTTTTTTTTTTTTTTTTTTGGCCCTCCTCCTAAGGCCTCCCTCCACCCACCCGTGCTAGTTTTTTTGTTTTATTGTTGGTTTTGTTATTATTGTTTGTTATGATTAGTTATAGTTTTCCTTAGGTTATTTTCTATTTTGGTTTAGTCTTCGTGTTTGTTGTTTTATATGTTCTCTAGTTTCCCCTGCTCTGTCAATATTCTCTTTGTGTTTTCTCTCATCATTATCACTCACATCTGTTTGTAATTATCCAATCATCATCTCCACCACTCCACCTCCTGCTCCTCAGTATTTAAGCCTGGATTACTCATTCACTCACTGCTGGATCGTCTGTTTACCTCCCGCGTCTCAGCTCCATCTCCTGCCGTTTTCTCACCATGTCCTCGTAAGCCTTTTCCTCTCTTGCTCGCTGGTTCTCTGTGGTACTTCTCTCTCTCTCCTCCATCATCCTCCTCCATTCCCATTTAAGTTATTTCCTTTATGGTTTTATTTCCCTGTAGTCTCTGGTTTCCCTCACGTACTTCTTTGTTGTTTGTAGTTTATTTCCTCAGTAGTTTAGCTCCTTTGTTGCCTCTGGTTCCCCTCGTTGTTGTTAGTAGTTTGCTTATTTATATTGTTTAGTTCTTTCACGCACCATAGTTTCTATGTTCAGCTTTAGTTAATCCGTTTGTTTACCTTCTAGTTTTGGTTCCATGTTAGCCCCGATCAGTTCCGTATCACTTTGTCTCTGTTTATGTTAAGTTCATTATTCATATGTGGCAATAAATCAGTATTCCTTTCACGCATCCACTTCTGCACGAGTCGAATTTACCATTCTATGACACATTTAAGTATTCATTTGCAGGGTTGAATGCTTACTTACCCCCATCACAGTATACATATCATGAGTAATATTTGCTAAAATTACAAAACTTCCACCGTCACTTTAAATGTGGTTTGAATTAAGTCTGTGTTCACTAGCAGCGACATTCCCTAAAAAACATCTTTTTATCTTTAAGCACAGATTAATATTGAATTTGCTACATACAGTATTGTGTTTGTGTAGCCATTACTGCAACATCTGAGGGGATCAACTGGGTGAAAACACCACCAGAGTCACCAGACATAAACCCCATTGAGTTTGTCTGGCACTCCATGAAAGACTTTATTCGAAAAGAGGCAAAGCCAGGCAAAAAACAGGAGCTGACAAACGCCATAAAGATGTTTTGGACCACGAGAGTAACTGGGGACTTTTGTAACAGGCTTATTTCAGGACTATCAAAAGTTTTGCTGTGTATTATTAGTAGTAAAGGGGGGCATAGTGGTAAATAAATATTCTGATACTCAAAAATGCCAACAGTCTGGGAGTCTATGTGCGAGATTTAGTAATTTAACCCTCTGGAGTCCAGGGTGTTTAGAGAGAGTGTAGAGAGTTTCTAGCACCTTCACAGGTTGTCCACGAGGGGGCGCCAGAGCGTCATTCCGTCTGGAGCAGCTCCTCACCTGAGCTCTTCTCCAGATGATCTACATTTGGGCTTATCTTTTTACAAGGAGCAGGGATCCAGCTACTCGTCGCCTGAGTGTTTGTTACTCCTGCTAACCTATTCTCTGCGCCAGTGTCTAGTTTTCAGAGTTTTTCTAGTTGTTTGATGTTTTGTTACTTTGTCTCACCCGTGCAACCTGTTAATTCCCATTGTGCTCACTTCTTCAGGTTCACTTCACTTGTGCTCATACCCGCTTCGTTCATGATCTCCTGGTTTCCACACCACTCTGGTTCCTGCTCTCAGTGTTCAGCTCGATTTGCCCGCTCCAGCCATTCACCATCTGCCTCACGCCCCTCTGGACAACAACCACCTGGACTCAGCTGGAAAGTCTCTCCATTCACCCCTCCCTGGCGTCAACACTTATCAACAACAGTAAGCACCATATTAAATCAACTCCGCACAGGTTTCTACCACTCACCTTCTTCGTCTCACCTCCAGAAGTGTCACATCCACATTCAAAAATAAGCTTTGTTATCATTGTACTCCTGAGAGTCCTCTGTTTATGTGGGTCAGATACCTGAACATTATGACACAGGGTATAATTGGCCATTTTTGACTTCTTTTGATATTATCTTTATATTTCACTGTAAAAAAATGTTTACCCCGTATTGCTTGGTATAATTTTTTCAGCACAACTTTACCTTTGTAGATTTACAGTAAACTTTCAATTTTGACATACAATATTAATACAGTGGAAATAAAATCACACAAAAAAACATAAAATCAGAGTAGAAAAAAAGTCATATTTTTACTGTGAAAACCACAATTGTGTTTAATGAACTATTTTTACGACTTACAATACAACTATAAATTGTTAATATCTAAACAAACATACAATCTTTCACGGAAAACAGTAATTATTGACTTTTTTTTTGTTTGTTTTTTTGCATAAATGCAGACCTTACTTCAGGGGACAAAACAATGTAATGTCTCACATATATGTTTAACAAACCAATTTTAAAACTTAGGATGCAAATAGAAATTGTACATTTCAAAACCTATGTACACTCTTTTCACACAACAAAGTAATTTAACACTATCTACATAAAATGCAGGCAATGCCTCAGAGTTTATGCTTGACCAGAGGAGATCACAACCTAGTGGGCTTGTCCCGCTGCCGCCGTCCCGTCCTCTGGGGGGATCTACCAACAGGTCTGAGGCTCTTCTCTCTCCTCCTCTCTCTCTCCTTCTCCCAAAAAAATTACGGATTGTCCCCTTAACTGTCAAAGTCATCGCTCTCTGGCTTCAATTCGCGCTCCGCCCAGTCTTCCTCAGCTGCTTCCAGCTCAAAGAGGAGCTTCACTGCCCGCTTCACATTCATCAATTGCCTCATTGTTTTATCTCACAAAAACCAACTAAACTCTAACCCAAGACACTAAACTATACGACTACACACTAACTAAACACTTAAAATACACTAAATATCACAAATCACTGAAATCTCAAAACTTACGATCGCTCCTGTCTCTCTCTCTGTCACGGCCGTCAAAAGCTAGGACTAAGTGTCAATGGCAAATTCTTGAAGGAAGAACTCACATGATAATCCTTTCTCCGTCTTTACTTGCCAATGACCCAAATAATGACTCAGCAAAATCTGACAGGTATCCTTGTCTTTGTAACTGCAATACTTACCGAAGACTTATCCACTAGATTTACAGCTAAAGACCATAACTCTACTGTGAACAAGCTAACATTGTCCTAGAGTCAAAGGTGCATGCTTTACACCACTGTATCAATGCCTACATGTTACTTTGTGATTAAAGGATTTAATGCAGATTCTTATTCATGGCAACCTATGTATTTAAGGTAATCTACACACTGTTCTTGAAACTTATCTGAAGGCCAAATTAAGTTTGAAGGTCAGCAGGTATTAAGTGTGAAAGTGTGAATTCGTTTTTTTTTTTATCCATCAACAGTTGTGCTTTTGGCTGTCATTTTAGTACCATAGTAGAATTTAATTTGCTCTTAATGGTGAATCATTCTTTCCCAAAATGCCTGTAATAGAGCGATTTGCATGACTAGGTGCTTAATTTTATGAACTGTGGCATGGAACACTTGAAGTTTATGATTTGGGTGGGTAGTGTGTGGGTAAACACATTTAACAATCTATTTTTAATTTTAAACTTTGTGACATTTAACAATTTACAAGTTTGATGGAAAAAAAAAACATTGTTTATCCTTGTTACCACAGTTAAAGTTATTTTGATCATTTTCTTAAAACAACCCTATGATATTTATGTCTGTAACCTTTTTGCAGGGGGTTTGGGTAGCTTTGAAATTAAGATCTTTAAAGAGGGTCTCAGAGTAGTAAAGTTAGCGCACATAAGAAAATTAAAGAAAACATGAATCATACAAGGAACTCAGACGGTTTGATATTATTACAAAGGGTAAAACTCGGGTGACAAAGGACTCACGGTCAGCTCTTCTTATCATTAAGTAGATGATGCTGATTGCTTGCAGTGGTTTCAGAGCACACCTGCTGGAGTCCACCATCTGTGGTAAGCCCCTATAGCTCTAGCTACTGACATTCCCTCGGGTGGAGGTTCAGGAGAAAATATCACATGGACACAAAACCCAAATAACTGACAAAAATCTGGTGACTAGTCACACTAACCTATTGAAGTTGTTAAGAATTTTATTACTAAACATTTAAAATATGTCAAACTTTGGCAGAGCATTAATGACAGAGAGAACTAGAATAATTCAAATATTATGAAACTGTCATCAAAAATAAATGCTGATTGCTAGAAAAACATAATATCAGGTTGGTTTCTGTGAAAGCTATAGTATGAGAAAAAAAACAGTTCAGGAAGAGGGGAGCGCTCTTATTTGGAACCAGCATCTATGCAGTTACCTTTTAATACAGCATACACACAAGACTTCCTCTGTTACCACTTAATTTTCATTTTTCTTTATCCATTATTTGACAAAAACTGAATCTAATTGCACTATACAAATTTCCTTTGAAATGTTTTGCCCTTTGTCTATCCATTGACGTAAATAGGAAAGAATGTTTACACAGTACCAGTGAAAAATGCCGAACAATAGTTTCAGTCTGGAGGTTATTTTGGAATCATCAGACTGCAGGTTTACTGGTGGTTCCTAGAATCTCAAAACAGAATAGGAGGCAGATATTTTAGTTACCTGGGTCTTCTCCTGTGGAACCAGCTTCCAGCTTTAGCCCGTGACGCAGAAACCCTGTCTAGTTTCCTGCTTGATAAAGCTTATCAAACAGGAAGAGAAGACAGCCTAATCCGGTCATGGGAAGAACTCAGGCTAGACAGACGTTTCTCCTTTGCTCTACCGTCTTCATGTCTCACTCTACATTGAGATATGAAGACATGGTTATTTAGTCATTAGGTGCCTGCCATAGGATAGCATAGGAGTGCAATGCAATGGAGGGACCTATTATTATTTACCTTGAATTCCGTGTCACTTTATTTATTTTTCTTCCGTAACCGTTAGTGCGTCCCACCCGGGAACACCACAATATATACATCAAAACATGAGACTTGATCCCGGCATCCGGGCTGTTACCCAAATTTCTGATTGGAGTTACCATGGCGGCGTAAAACAACCCATGTAAGTCAATTGGGAAGGACCTCAGGAAATCCTTAAAAATCCCATGTTTTTGAGGGTTTAGTGTAATCATGGTTTGACGTAAAAACCCCATTAAAGTTTGTAGATACGTTTGTGCTGTGTTCAAAACTGTCGATACGTGGGACGGATCTGCCACAACATGCCCCCAAGCAAATCAAAAAAGCATTTTGGAAAAACCATGAATTTTTAAATCTTTAGAGTGTAACTGACAAAATGGTAAAGTGGTTAGGAGAGGAAATTTCAGAAGCCACTTTAATTTTTAACTCGCCCTGACGGGTACAGGTATCGTAGAAGGTGGAATCTTTTATAGTCATGATATAGCTTTCAGAAAATTTGAGAATATCCCCTAGAGCTGACTGTTTTTGACTGTCAGTTAGCCACCATGGCAACATGACTGTTACTGTTCCAGCCTTTGATTTGTCTACATTGCAGCTAATGATAACAAACAACATGGCTGACCAGGAAGGAACTTCACTGACAAACACACAGATGATGAAGAACAGCATGAAAAACATCCTCTTCTTCCTCCTCTTCCTCATGCAGATATCTTTATCATAGAAGATAAACTTTTCTGGGTTCTTCCTTCATACCTCCCTCTCTCTCTTTCTCTCTCTCTTTCTCATTACCTCTCTATATATGGTACGTACAGTACTATCGTAATATGCATGTGTGTGCGTGTGTGCTTGTGTGTGTATTCCTGTGTGTGTGTGCGATTGTATGTATGTATGTACTACTATATACTATATACTATATACTACTGTACTATGTGGTACAAAATACTACTATAATATGTGTGTGTGTGTGTGTGTGTGTGTGTTCCATGTGTATTTTTATACTACTGGACTTTTCAGAGACACATTTGAAATTATATACATAACTTCATGGGTTAACCACACAAGGCAATGCAGCGTGTTTGAACCACTATACACTGGTTTATGCAGCTTTGTGGGGACTCTATTGGGTTTCTGGTTAACAATGCTTTGTGGTAAATGCTTTATAAGGCATTATTAAGGGGACTTTGTTATAGGCTGATACAATATGATACTGCCATAGTATAATCAGTCATCATACTAGTACGAGTCCATGTTATAATTATAGGAAATTTTAAGCAAATTTTGATATACAAGCTAAACTTAGTATACCGAATGCAGAAAGTAGATGTCAGTTAACATGCTGGTAAGAGTCCACATAGTAATGATAGCATTTAAGCAAATGTTAGCATTTTAGCTAATATTTGTTTATACAATACTGTGAGTACTAGGAACATGCTAATGACAATCTACAGGCTATTGTAAGCTTCATAGCTAACATTAGCATTTAAGCTAATTTTTATGTATAAGCTAAACTTAGTATACTGAATGCAGAAAGCTGATGTCAGTTAACATGCTAGTCAGAGCCCACATAATAATGATGACATTTAAGCAAATGTTAGCATTTTACCTTATATTTGCTCATACAATACTGTGTGAGTACAAGAAATATGCTAATGACAACTTATATGCTAACGTTAGCATAATAGCTAACATTAGCTTTTAATGTAATTTTGGTGTATAAGCGAAACGTAACATCGTAGAATCTGCTAGTGATGGGTCCGGCAACACCGATGTATCAAGCCCATAGACAAAAACTCGTGTCGTTGCGCGTATTGATTTCAGCAAGTGAAGTAACCGATACAGCAACTATTTCCGAAATGACACTGAGGCGCCAAACTGTGTTTATAACCAACCAAATCTGTCCACGGGATGCATTTGCGAAAAGAATTCTTGATCTTTTTCAGTGCAGCATCAACTATGGAGCAGCCTCAAGGCAAACGAAAGATTTCTGTAGTGTGGGACCGTTTAAATCTTACATTGGAAAATAAGGGAATTGTTTTCATTTCATTCTTCCATCCGGTTCTTTTCAGTTTCTACTTGATCTATCTGGGTCCTAATTCAGCTGAAATTGACTCTTAGTCGAAAAAGCGTAACAGACTAAATTTCTAAACGTTGGAAAAGCGTATTTTTTTAAATAAACAATTGTGAAGAAAAACCCCAGTGCACAAGCATCCTCATTTCAAACACATTCACTTAAATTTTCAGTTTATGGTACATGTTCACTTTGTTTATTGACAGTATCTAAGAATTTCACAGTTTCAATTTAACTTAAGATATGAAATAATACAATATATAAAATACAATAACATACAATGAATTAAATGTTATTGTTTACACGGGTTCATCAAATCAGTCTATATATGTTGCATGTAGGGATTTTTAATGTCCAGCAGGTGTCAGTATTCAATGACACAGTATCGACACAGTGTCAATACAGTTTTGCTGTGTCGAAATGCTTCATGATCCCTCATCTACCCATCACAAGCATGAACCCAAATTGTAATGATAGCGTTTAAGCTAATGTTTGCATTATAGCTAATGCTTACTTATAGACTACCGTGTGAATACTAAATGACGTATGTTAGTGTAAGGGAACCTGCTAATGACAACCTACATGCTCACATTAGCTTTATAGCTACAATTAGCATTTGAGCTAATATTAGCATTTTAGCTTCTGCTGCATTACACACTACCATAAAATTTTATTTTATTGTGAAGAATCAACAAGTGGGACACAATCATGAATTGAATGAAATGTAATGGATGTGTCAAACATTTTTAACAAATAAAAACTGAAAGTGGGGCGTGCAATATTATTCGGCCCCCTTGTGTTAATACTTTGCCATGTCACCTTTTGCTGCAATTACAGCTGCAAGTCGCTTGGGGTATGTCTCTATCAGTTTTGCACATCGAGATACTGAAATTCTTGCCCATTCTTCCTTGCCAAACAGCTCAAGCTCAGTAAAGTGGGATGGATTGCATTTGTGAACAGCAGTCTTCAGCTCTTTCCACAGATCCTTGATTGGATTCTGGTCTGGACTTTGACTTGGCCATTCCAACACCTGGATACATTTATTTGTGAACCATTACATTATAGATTTGACTTTATGTTTTGGATCATTGTCTGGTTGGAAGATAATTCTTCGTCCCAGTCTCAGTTCTCTTTCAGACTTTAATAGGTTTCCGTCCAGAATGATCGATCTTCCCTGTCCCTGCTGACAAAAAGCAGGCCCAAACCATGATGCTGCCACCGCCATATTTGACAGTGGGGATCATGTGTTCAGGGTGATGAGCTCTGTTGCTATTATGCCAAACATATCGTTTTGCATTGTGGCCAAACAGTTACATTTTGGTTTCATCTGACCAGAGCACCTTCTTCCACATGTTTGGTGTGTCTCCCAGGTGGCTTGTGGCAAACTTTAAAAGAGACTTTTTACGGATATCTTTGAGAAGTGGCTTTCTTCTTGCCACTCTTCCATAAAGGCCAGATTTGTGCAGTGTACAACTGATTGTTGTCCTATGGACAGACTCTCCCACCTCAGCTGTAGATCTCTGCATGTCATCCAGAGTGATCATGGGCGCCTTGGCTACATCTCTGATCAGTTTTCTCCTTTTTCGAGATGAAAGTTTAGATATTATTGCTTGTATAGTGCTCCTTGGAATGTTTATAGTTTGGGAATTTGTTTTGTATCCAAATCCATCTTTAAACCTCTACTCAACAATATCTCGAACCTGCCTGGTGTGTTCCTTGGTCTTCATGATGCTCTCTGCACTTTGAACAGAACCCTGAGATTATCACAGTGCAGGTGCATTTATACAGAGACTTGATTACACGCAGGTGGATTCTATTTATTATCATCAGTCATTTGGGACAACATTGGATTATTCAGTGATCTTCACTGAACTTCTAGAAGATGAAGAGACCACTAAACTGGACTTTTGTGATCTCCCTTTTAACCCTCTAAGCGCCAAAGTCGCAAAATGGCGAGAAGCAACATTCCTGAATAAAACAGGTTGTATCTATAAATGTGGTGTCGAATCTTGTTACTACATTTCAGCAGGAGTTAGGGGACATATGTGCCTGTAATCTTAGCATTATTTGTGGGCGTGGTTCTACTCTGTCAAAATGCGTAGTATTTCAAACTTTAGTAACTTATTTGATTAGACTGTGAGACAGGATGATAGACGTACCCACTTAGGAACTGGGATTGTTCCCCATGTAATGACCTATAGCCGTTTGAATATTTTTGATTGCTTGCTGATTATATTAAAATAGGCTGACACAGCTTGCTAACACACCGATTACAATGACTAATTATGTTATGCACAGTAAATAAAAAGAATTAGATACAAAGATCAAATTTTATGCTCAATGTTATCTTAATTCCTAAAATGAAGGAATGTTCTGAGTTTGATATTGCCAAAAATTTAGGACAGGTTTTCTTCTGAGCTCAGTAGAAAGGTTTTGATTTTTGTGTGATTTAACATTATGTAACTATTTTTGTTGAGATTGTACACAATGTCGCTCAATACCTTCTGGAAATCTTGTCTAATCATTACTTTCAATTTACATATGGATAAAACATATTTTCTTAAATTTCTTAACAGAAATTCTTAAAAAATGTTGCAGTGGCTTTCAGAGTATAAAAGGAAATTTTTTATTTAATTTGTTAGAAGAATTCCATAAGGTGAACTTATTTCGGAGGCAAATTTTCCTATATACATTTATGTGTGTACAAAAGAGCAGTTTATACAAACGGTTTCATTTTTTAATGTTAAAACACCAAAAAAACATCCAAACAACCCAAAGATCTTTAAAAGTTTGGGATACTACTATATTGTCTGATTATTCAGAATCAGAATCAGAATCAGGCTTTATTGGCCAAGTATGCTCACACATACAAGGAATTTGTTTTTGGTTACATAGATGCTTGCAGTGCACGAAAAATACAGTAAAGGCACGAAAAATACAGTAAAGAAAAATTTGTAACATGTAGCATGGATAATTTATATATTTTTTTAAAAGTGCAGTTTTGTGCAGTATAAAAACTATAGAAGTAATAAAAATATATAAATGAATTGTTCAATTGTTCTTGAGAATAATAGAAGTTGGAAAAAAGCTTCTCTGTAGCCTGGTCGTACGGGTCTTCATGTGGCTGAAGCGTCGGCCTGATGGAAGGCACCGAAACAGATGACGGCCAGGGTGAAACGGGCCAGTGATGCTTTTCTCTGCACGCTTCCTTGTTCTGGAGGCATGCAGGTCCAGCAGTGCGGGCAGCTTTACACCGATGGTCCTCTCTGCAGACTTGATAATGCGCTGCAATCTCTTGGTGTCGTGTTTTGTGATAGCACTGCCCCACACTGTGATGGATGTGGTGATGACAGACTCTATGATGGCTGTGTAGAACTGCACCATCAGCTCTTGGGTTAGGTTGAACTTCCTCAGCTGGTACAGAAAGTACATCCTTTGCTGAGCCCTCTTGATGATGGAGTTGATGTTGCTGTCCCACTTCAGGTCCTTGGAGATTGTTGTGCCCAGGAACTTGTAGGACTACACAGCCATCACAGTCCTGTCTAGGATGGTGAGTGCTGGCAGGGTTGGGGGGCCCCTCCTGAAGTCCACGGTCATCTCCACTGTTTTTGCTGTGTTCAGCTCCAGATTGTTCTGACTGCTCCAGAGGACAACCTGTTCAACCACCCGTCTGTAAGCAGACTCATCACTGTCCTTGATGAGACCAATGACTGTTGTGTCA
>JAVLVB010000002.1:10270558-10294037 GCA_032876305.1 Orestias chungarensis
TGGTTGAGAACCAGTCTTTCAAAGGACTTCATGACCACAGAGGTCAGGGCAACAGGTCTGTAGTCATTTAGTCCTGTGGTAGTTGTCTTTTTAGGAACAGGTATTATTGTGGAGCTTTTAAAACAGGACGGAACAACACACAGCTCCAGTGATCTGTTGAAGATCTTAGTAAAGACAGGTGCAAGCTGGTCTGCACAGGTCCTCAGACAGGAGGGAGAGATTCCATCAGGACCAGGGGCCTTCTTGACTTTCTGTTTTAAAAAAAGTCTCAGCACGTCTTCCTCGCAGTTCTTCAGGGCAGGGTGGATGGGTTGCTGATAGTCAGATGGGTGTGAAGTGGTGTTGGATGGGAGCACGTTGCTGGGCTGTTCAAACCTGCAGTAGAATCTGTTAAGGTCGTCTGCCAGTTGACGATCTCCCATTGTCTGTGTAGATGGCCTTTTGTAGCTGGTGATGATCTGTAGACACCTCCAGGCAGTTGATGGCTCGTTACTGGACATCATGCTGCTTAGCTTGTTGGAGTAGTTTTTCTTTGCAGCTTTGATCTCTTTAGTTAGGGTGTTCCTTGCCTGGTTGTACAGCCCCCGATCCCCACTTCTGTATGCTCCCTCCTTAGACCGGCGCAGCTGTTTCAATTTGGCATTAAACCAGGGCTTGTCATTGTTGTATTTAATGTGAGTCCTAGTGGGAACACAGATGTCTTCACAAAAGCTGATGTAAGATGTCACAGTGTCCGTGTATTCATCCAGGCTGCTTGTTGCATCATCAAAAACACACCAGTCTGTTAAAACCATGGAGTTCTGAAGCCTTTCTTTAGCCTCATTAGTTCATTTTTTCACCGAGCTGACCACAGGTTTGGCACACTAGAGCTTCTGTCTGTAGGTCGGGAGAAGATGAACTAAACAGTGGTCAGATAGTCCCAGTGCTGCACGGGGGACAGAGCGATAAGCACCTTTAAATACAGTGTAACAGTGATCTAAAATGTTGCTCTCCCTGTTGGGGCAGGTAACATGCTGTCTGTATTTAGGTAGTTCGCTCTTAAGTTTTGCTCTGTTAGAGTCCCCTAAGATGATAAAAACAGAGTCTGTGTGTTGGTTCTCCACGCTGAGGATCTGATCAGCGAGTGCGCTCAGTGCCTCACGCTTGCACGCTTGAGGTGGAATGTAAACAGCAACAAGCACAACGGATGAAAACTCCCGCGGACAATAAAACGGTCTACAGTTCAAGAAAAGCGATTCCAGATTAGGGCTGCATGTTCTCATTAACACAGTCACATCTGTAGACCAGCCTTGGTTGATATAAAAACAAATTCCGCCACCTTTATTCTTGCCTGAAAGCTCCGTGTCGCGGTCTGCTCGGTGGAGATGAAAGCCGTGCAGGTGGAGCGCGCCGTCCGGGATGGAATCCGTGAGCCAGGTCTCGGTGAAGCCAAGTACAGCAGAGAGAGAAAAGTCCTTGTTGGTCTGGTTTAGCAGTGAAAGTTCGTTCATTTTATTTCCTAAAGAGCGAAGGTTTGTCATATGGATGCTGGGTAGCGGTGTACGAAGTCCGCGCTGTCGCAGTTTGACGAGCGCTCCGGCGCGCTTCCCACGTCTGCGCTTCCGCCTGCGTCCGCTCAGCAGCGTAGCCGCTCCGCCGACCAAAATGTCCAAAAGACCGTCCGAAAATGAAAAACCAGGAAATATACCTGGTGCCATGAGCTGCCTAATTTTCTGCAAATCTTCTGCACTGTATTTGAGTGTGTTTGGATCACACATGCCATGACAAACAAACAAAAACAAACAAAGCACTACGGAGCTCCTAACCAGTGTCGCCATCTGCGGCGCCATCTTGGCTATTCTTCAATATTGTAGTTATGATCTACTTGTGCTTTGTTCCAGAAAGGGAAAGATAGGTAGTATTTGAAAGTATAAACTCAATGTATACCATTTAAAATGCCTTCTCTGATTGACTGTCTTTCAGAAACTGTTAAAATCACACAATGTTTAATATTGCTTATTTTTTATCCATACACTTCATTGCATTAAATTAAATTATTTTGGAAGATTTGTTTGATAATTGCAAATATTACAGTGTCTTTTATTATTTTAATACCCACTGACCACCATGTTCTATGCCCTGGTGGGTGCTGCCATCTGGACAAACAGGTCAGTTTGCCTCACACAAGAGTAAAGGGGATATCAAGAAACACATTTTTCTTTAAAACAGGCCTCTCTGAACAAAAATGTAAGAATATAATTTAAGCTACAGGAAAAAAAATACTTTCTTTAAGTTCATTTACCTCCAATTTATTTTTTCTTGTAGTAGTGATAAATAACCCTATAATCCCAAAAGCATAAAAGGGTTTGTCCACCGTCAAAACTTTAGACTTTAAAATTATAAAGTCAAGCTCAGTAAAATATAAGAAACTTTTTGTGCTACAGGTAGAGGAATGGAAATCCACAGGTTCTTGTGTTCCGTTCCCTGTTCAGTTATAATTTAATAAATTCACTTTCACTGAAACTCCCATGAGTACCTAGTGATGCCTTTTGGGTTATCAAATGCTCCTGCCTTTTTTCAGGCCCTCGTCAACAATGTTTTGAGGGATTTCCTGAACATCTTCGTGTTTGTATACCTCGATGATATTATGATCTACTCCACGACTCTTGAGGAACACAAACATCATGTCCGTCTTTTCCTACAACATCTCCTAGAAAATCATATGTCAAAGCAGAGAAAATGTGAGTTTCATCATCCATCTGTTTCATTCCTCGGATTCACACTAGGGGGCAGACAAATAAGGACCACGGAGGAGAAGATCCGAACTGGAGTGGCCGACCCCTGAGACCCGCAAAAAACTACAGCGTTTTCTCGGATTCGCCAACTTTTACCGTAGGTTCATCCGTAATTATAGCCAAACCGCCCTGCCATTAACTGCCCTTACCTCTACCAAGATCTCCTTCAGTTGGACCCCGGAGGCTGAAGCCGCTTTCACTCGACTCAAGAACCTCTTCGCCAACGCCCCTGTACTCATCCAACCTGACCCATCTATACAGTTCATCGTCGAAGTTGATTCATCGGATACTGGAGTGGGAGCCGTGCTGTCCCAGATCTCCTCCCATGACAATAAAACTCATCCTTGTGCCTTTTTGTCTCGCAGATCGTCACCTCCGGAGCGTAACTATGATGTGGGAGATCGTGAACTATTGGCCATTAAGTTGGCACTGGAGGAGTGGCGGCACTGGCTGGAGGGAGCTGAACATCCGGTACTAGTCTGGACCGACCATAAAAACCTGTCGTACCTACAATCAGCGAAGAGGCTTAACCCCCGTCAGTCACGTTGGTCATTGTTTTTATCCGGATTTAACCTCTCCATTTCCTAACGTCCAGGGTCCCGTAACATAAAGCCAGATGCCCTGTCCAGTCTACAGTCCCTGACAGAAGTTCTGTCGCTTATCCATGTTGTGGAAACAAAAGCTTATAACCTGAATTTAAATTCATCCATTGGTTTTAGAAATGACTCATATGAAAGCTGAAACCCTCCCAAATGAGGTGTAATTTACAAAAATAAATTTGCTTCACTGCAGAAATTTTGATAATTTAATGAACACAGAAAGGTCAGATTTTGGCAAGACAAAAGTTTTGTCGCCCACAGAAAGTAATGTGAAAATCAAACAAATAATTTACTTCAAATAGAAAGATATGTTTCATAACATTTGTGAATGAAGTTGTGGTGCAATTAGAGACATATTTAATATTTTGTGTGACTTCCATGAGCTTTAAGGACTGCATCCATGCGGTTCGACAATGATTCATACAATTTATTGATGAAGTCATCAGGAATAGCAAAGAATGCAGTCTTACATGCCTCCCAGAGTTCATCAAGATTCTTTGGTTTTGTCTTCCAAGCTTCCTCTTTCATCCCACCCCAAACATGCTCAATGATGTTCATGTCTGGTGACTGGCCTGGCCAGTCCTGGAGCACCTTGATCTTCTTCGCCTTGAGGAACTTTGATGTAGAGATGGATGTATGAGATGGAGCACCATCCTGCTGCAAAATTTGACCCCTTTTATGATTGGGGATGTAAGAGGTAGCTAATACTTCTTGATATTTTAGGCATTGATATTGCCTTCCACCTTGCAAATGTTTCGCACACCCCCATACTGAATGTAACCCCAGACCATGATCTTTCCACCACCAAACTTAACAGTTTTCTGGGTGAATCTAGGATCCATACGGGCTCCAGTAGGTCTCCTGCAGTATTTGCGGTGGCTGTGGTGTAATTCAACTGAAGATTCATCTGAGAAATCCACCTTCTGCCAGCGTCCATCCGTTTAGCAGGCTGTGGGCCTTGGCAAATGCCACACGGTTTTTTAATTGCCTTTTGTTTAGTGCTGGCTTCTGGGCACTGATTCGACCATGGAGGCCATTTTCGAGACAGAATCCTACAAACTGTTCTAGTTGACACAGGGACTTGAGGTGACCAGGCCTGGTGGAGCTCTGCTGCAGTGGAAGAGGGGCTGGCTTTGGATTTTTACTAACCAACAAACGTTCTTCCTTAGCAGTTGTCTTGCGGGGTCTGCCGGACCTGGGCTTTTCAAAGACATCTCCAGTCTCTTCAGATCTTTTTTTAATTCTTTGTATTTGACGCTGAGACACATTAAAGGTGCCAGCCACCTCTGCAGTGGATCTGGTCTTCAGTCTCTTGACAATCAAGGCTTTGGTCGCAGGGTGGATTTATGGCATGTTGTCAGAGGTGAAGTTGGTTCAAGTGAAGGTCTGGGGTGCTGGGGTTCTTTTTATACACACCCACTAATTAACCGATCAATTAGTGAGCACAGGGGAGGCTGTAAACTAGGATTGGGTGCATTATATGACAAGGCGACAAAACTTTTGTCTTGCCAAAATCTGACCTTTCTGTGTTCATTAAATGATCAATATTTCTGCAGTGAAGCAAATTTATTTTCGTAAATTACACCTCATATGGGAGGGTTTCAGCTTTCATATGAGTCATTTCTAAAACCAATGGATGAATTTAAAGTCAGGTTATAAGCTTTTGTTTCCACAACATGGATAAGCGACAGAACTTCTGTCAGGGACTGTACATTCACCTGACTCTGAGAGAGTTCCAGCCACTATCCTTCCCCCAAGCTGCACTGTGGACGCAGTTACCTGGGAGATAGAGGATCTAATAAAGCAGGCTCAACTGTCCGAACAAGCCCCTGACTCGTGCCCAGCTAACAGGATCTACGTACCTACCTCAGTTCGAGCCCGTTTCCTGCAATGGATCCACGCTTCCAAGTTCTCAGGTCATCCAGATATCAGTCGAACCATTGCTCTTGTTAACTGTAAATTCGGGTTGCCCTCTGTTCACAAGGACGTAAAGGAGTACGTCCTAGCCTGCACGATCTGTTCAAGAGATAAATCATCCCATAAACTCCCGTCCGGTCTCCTTCAGCCTCTTCCCATACCCAAACGCCCATGGTCCCACATTTCCGTTGACTTTGTCACCGGATTGCCACCGTCCAAAGGCATGACCACCATTTTTAACATTGTGGATCGTTTTTTTAAAGCCTGTCACTTCGTTCCTCTCCAAAGATTGCCCTCAGCCTTTCAGACCGCACAACTACTGATCAAACACGTGTTTTGCTTTCATGGAATCCCGTTGGAGATCCTGTCCGACAGGGGACCCCAATTTATATCTCAGGTTTGGAAATGTTTCTGTACAGCATTTATTGCGAAGGTTTCACTGACTTCTGGTTTTCATCCTCAGACTAATGGCCAAACCGAGAGACGAAACCAAGATCTTTAAAACCACACTGTTTTACCTCCTCAAACCCATCTGATTGGTGTCATTTCCTCCCTTGGGTCGAGTATGCCCACAAAAGCCACATTTCTGCTGCCACTGGACTGTCTCTATTCGACGCTTCCTTAGTTTATCAACCCCCGCTACTCCCGTCCAAAGAGGCCAAGATCTCTGTGACCTCGGTTCGCCACCAGATCCGCAGTTGCAAGAACATTTGGAAAACCACCATTCGAAACCTCAACAGTACGGCCGAGCTAAACAAGCGTCAGGCTGATCGAAAACGGATCCCAGCTCCCACCTACACTCCTGGCCAGAAGGTTTGGTTGTCGTCCCGTGACATTCCCCTGAAATCCATCTCCAAGAAGCTTTCTCCCCGGTTTATCAGTCCTTTCGAGATCGAAGCTATTATCAATCCCTCTGCTGTCCGTCTCCGCCTTCCAGCCTCCCTTCGCATACATCCCACCTTCCATGTATCTCGAATTAAGCCCCTCCTGACTAGTACTCTGTGCCCTCCTCCAGAGCCCCCTCCTCCCGCCCGTGATGTTGATGGCCATCTGGCCTACTCTGTCCGCCGGATCGTTGACTCCCGTCGGCGGGGTCGTGGCTGGCAGTACCTCGTCCATTGGGAGGGGTACGGTCCGGAGGATCACTCCTGGGTCCCTGGTTCTGGGTCCTTTATTTTAGATCCTTCCCTCATCTCGGATCACCGCTCCTCGCTCCCCTCCTGTTCAACTAGGCCGCCAGGTGGCGACCGTTGAAGGGGGGATACTGTTGTGTTCCGGGGTCCTTTGCTGTTTGTTCTTTGCTGTCGCCACTCACCATTCAACCACCAGATACCGTCAGACTTACCTTTCCTGGAGTTGTGTGCTGTCGTCCTGCAGACCTGAGTCCTATCTGTTCATCAAGCAGTGAGTACAAGAGGAGCTGACGGCCAGTACTTCGACGACTGAGTGTTAGCTAGTAACGGTACATCTGAGCCGTCTAGAGTTAGTCTCTGTTTCACCTGTTGATCTGATCTCTTAGCGATTCTTCCTGTTGTCAGGTTTTACCTGGAGACGCCCTGGATCCTTCTTGTGGCGATCTACCTGGTTTTCTGGATAAAACCATACTTGTGACGCTGTGGAACGAACCCACTGGTTGCCCGAATACCCGAACTCACCACCTCCGTCAGTTTTCAAGCTCCGCCTAGATTCTCCAACTGGCCGTGAACTTATCACCTCCGCCTGCTTGCAAGTACCGCTTGGATTCTCCGCCTGGCCATCGTGCAGCTCCTCTAACTCCTGTCTGCCTTAACCTATCTGTCCACCCTCGATCGCACTTCATCTTCAAGGACCTTGAACACCCTCAGCAAACCCCCCAGGCTTCGCACCCCACTTCCACAAGTAAGATCTTTCTAATATCTGTCGGCATTGCCGTCTCCAACGGCATTGAACTCACCACCTCCTCGCTGTGTTTTTTCTTAGTAAGCCGACCACTCCGTGAGCCCCACTTCTCTCTGGACCAGACCCGTTACTTCACCCTGTTCAGTTATAATTTAATAAATTCACTTTCACTGAAACGTTCTCTCCTGTGTTGTGTTCTGCCTGTGGGTTTGTAAATAATCCCATTATGACAGAGGTTTAATCTGCCTCACCAGTCTATGTACAGTAGCTGCTAGTTGCTCTTTTAGAAAGAGCCCTTGCCAGGTTTGTTATTTAAGGAACATGCCTCAATTCACTTTCCAATCCTGACCCCTCTTAACTCTGTTTCATCTAATGGCGGAAAACAACACATGGGTTTTAATCAGAGATGAAGTGTGTTTTTACTGGTAGATGTTATAACTTCAACCTGTCATGTTACGATTTAGACTTCAGACCCACATAAACAGAGAAGTCCCAAGGGATGTTTACAATTATTTATTTTGGTTGATAATTAGGGAAAGAGATCCAGATAACAGCAGGCAACAGCAGTGAATGGCGTGGAACGGGAAACAGATGGACAACAGAGAACGGCGGGGAACTGTGAGCTTCAGCGACGTGGGAGACCGGGAGCTTCTGAAAGGTGAGGACAAGTGAGGTGAGTAACAGTGAGTGCGAGGGAAAATAAGTGAAGGGAACGATCTTACTTGAGATGGTGAGTTGATTCGCCAGGGAGGGGTGAATGGTGAGTCTTTCCAGAGGGGATGATGAGTAATGTTCCAGAGGAGGTCAGAGCAGTAATGGTTGATGCTGGAGCGGACAGATCGAGCTAGCCAAGAGGAGTGGGAACCAGATGGTGAGAGAAGCCAGAGAGGAACTGCAGAATAGAGTGCTGGATGCAAGGGGAAACCTGGGGCGGAGACACAACGGCTGTTTAGAGCGTGGGAGAAAACAAAGTAGCAAATTAACGGTGAGTCCAAAAAACCATTCAAAAATCTCTATAGATAGTAGGAGGCAAAGAACACTAGAGACCACAAAAATACTAGACACTGCAAAAATACAAGAGAGCACAAAAACACTAGAGACTGCAAAAATACAAGAGAGCAAAAAAACACTAGAGATCGCAGGAGGCTTACAAAAATCCAAAAGTTGCTGAAAAGCAGGTAACACTAGAGATTACTATGAGCATTCATAATAGTAACGAGGAGGACTGATTACCAGTGGTAGATAATACTCAGGCGGTGAGTAGCTGGTTCACCACTCCTCTTATACTGGCCCAACTCGTCAGTGGAAACCAGTTGCACCTGTGGAAGGAGCTCCAGCATCAAATAAACAAACGACCCCCTCTGGGAACCTGGGGAAGTGCCTAGAAAAGACTCACACTGACACAACCTGTCTTATAGGTAACATTGAAGGCTGGCACATATTTTTTGCTGGCCTGTTTGCAACTTTCTATGGATTAAAATTACTGCAAGAGGCATCCTTAGTGATGCACACAGGATTTGAAGCTGGACGTGAGCAGCTGTGAATGGAAAGGAGATATGTATATAGAACCTTAACTGCTAAAAGAAAGATCAGCCAAAGGGATTTGGAGCATGTCACACACAACATCAAGCTAAAATAAGAAAACAAATTGATTGTCAAGGTTTTTGAAAGCCACTACTGCCATATTTCAGTCAAAATACCTATTTGTATGTGTCAAATAGATTAATCTATTTTTTATCTTAAAATAAATGTAGGAATATTCTGTGTAATAAAAATTAGTTCATCTTACAAATTGGTTAAAACTACTAGCTGAGTTTCTGTTCAGGGTAACTGTCCCTCACGTTGTTTTCAACTTCGAAGATGGCGGCGCGCATGGACGCAACGGCTCGTAGGTCTCACGCAAAACAGTGCTTTTTAGTATTTTTTTTTGTGTTTTCCTTTCTTCGCCGCTCAACCTGCCGTACACTGACAACCTACAGCCGACGGGACCTTTTCCGGGTCGGATTACAGCGCGAACAGCCCATATAGGAAACTTAAAAAACACACACAACATACTGCCGGAGTTAGCCTGGTCACCGGGTTCCCCGTGGGCGCTCGTCCCCGCGGGCAGGAGGAGGAGGCAGCGCAGGGAGAAGAAGCAAAATCGTGGATGCCGGGCTGGGATCCTCATCAAGCTGCGGAAGCGACCACACCGACCGTCGCTTCGAAGCGTTTTCCTCTCCAACGCCAGATCCCTCGCAAACAAGATGGACGAGATGAAGCTCCAGCTGGACGGATATCGGCTCATTTGGGACTGTTGCATCCTGCTGATCACGGAGACCTGGCTTAATTCATCCATCCCATGCACGGCTGTTGATTTAGCAGTCCGCACAGCACACCGTCACGACAGGAGCCCCAACTCCGGTAAGACCAGGGGAGGAGGACTGTGCATCTATGTGAACAACAGCTGGTGCACAAACACGTCCACCATCGATAGGCACTACTCCGCTGACCTGGAGTTCATCACGGTCAGATGCAGGCCTTTCCACCTTCCCCAAGAGTTTGCTGTTGTCTTGGTAACTGCTGTGTACATACCACCAGATGCTAGCTCGGCCCTTGGCCACCTCCACAACGTGCTCAGTCGGCAACAGAACAGACACCAAGAAGCAGTGCATGTGCTCTTCCTGGACTTCAGCTCGTCATTCAACATCATCATCCCAAGCCGGCTAGTGAGCAAATTGGGACACCGGGGTCTCCCCTACAGCACCTGCCTTTGGATTAAGGACTTCCTAACAGACCGCTACCAGAGGGTGAGAGTAGGACACCACCTGGCCTCTCCACTGAGGACCAACACGGGCTCTCCACAGGGCTGTGTGCTGAGCGCCTTGCTCTACACCCACGACTGCACCCCCACCCACCCGAGCAACAACATCATCAAGTTTGCAGACGACACCACGGTGGTGGGGCTCATGTCAGGAGGGGATGAGACAGGATACAGGGTGGATGTGGAGCGTCTATCTGCATGGTGCATGGACAATAACCTGACCCTGAACACGTCCAAGTCAAAGGAGCTCATCGTCGATTTTCGGATGTGTAAACAGGACACACAGCCCATCACCATCAACGGGGACAGGGTGGAGATGGTGCCGGTCTTCAGGTTCCTGGGCACCTACATCAGCGAGGATCGTACATGGACCACTAACTCTACGGCGATCCTGAAGAAGGCGCAGCAGAGACTGCACGTCATGCGGATTCTCAGGAAGAACAACCTGAGACAAGGGCTGCTGCTGTCCTTCTACTGCTGCTCTGTGGAGTCGGTGCTGAGCTGTGGCATCTCGCTTTGGTTCCCCAGCTGCAATGAAGTGGAGAGGAAGCAGCTCCAACGCGTCATTAATACCGCCCAAGGGACTGATTGGCTGCCCTCTCCCCTCTCTGGAGGAGATTTACTCCACACGCTGCCTTAGGAGAGCCCGTAGAATCCTCAGGGAATCAGGGTCCTCAGGGTCACCATCTTTTTCAACTGCTCGCCTCTGGGAGACGTTTCAGGGCAACAAGGACAAAAACAAACAGCTTCTTTCCAAGAGCTGTTGTTGCCCTGAACGCCTCACGTTCATTGTAACAAATATTTTTCATGTTAATTTTCTTGTATATATATATATTAATTTTTCTCCACCTGAACAGTCCATTTTTAATAACTTTTAATTTTTTATATTTAATCTCTTAATTTGCACTACTTGCCTGGACTGTCTTGTTTTTGTTTTTTTTGGAAATTTCGTTGCACCCATTTGGATCAATGACAAATAAAGGATTCTGACTCTGATTCTACTCAGCTATTATTGTTTTTTTTAAGTGAGACACATTAACAGTCAAAATTATTTAGCAATGTATTTTAGCATTGAATGTATTATGCAATAAATTGAACTTGTGAAATCTATAGAAACATGTATCGGAAAAAATAAATATTTTAAAAATTGTCTTTTATTACAAAAATTCTACAAATAGACCACTGTTTGCAGAGGTCCATCTAACATTAGCTTTACCTTGACCCACATATCACTGTCAGCTTAGACTTTTGATGTTTTTACACTCTATTTTCTCAAGCATATGCATTGCTGCTACCCAAAAATGCTAGCAATAGTATGTGTTTAAACCTTAGTTTTTCCTAGAATATGTGATATATTAAAGTGTTGGATCTATTAGGAATAAAAAAAAAGAAAGTCAACATCTAAGACGTTAATATTGAATAGGCCAAGCAATATCAAAACTGCTTTAATACAAGCAGCTTATTTAATATATAGTGTTTAAATTTCTACATTAGGCCTTGTCATTTTTCTTCTTGTTTAATGAGAGGTAATTTATTTGTTAACAAAATGGTAGATTGTGGATCTCATAACCCAATCTGTTCAGTAAGAATAGCTCTGTTGCTCTAAAATTTCGGCAATTAACCTTTATTTGAGTAAGTAATGGCTGTTAGGTTAATAGTGATTACATAATGCATTATGTTTAGCATTTAGCATTGAATCAAATGCATGGAGGATTAGGGGTATCAAGGTAGGAGCCATACAGATAATCCTGTCAGTGAAGTAGTTTGGACCTCAGGCCTTTATGAACATGACTATACAAAGCTGCTGGAACTGTTTTTATGATACTGCGACAATATTTTAATCTGTTTTTGGTATCTTTTGGAATTCTATATAAATTGTACTTCATACATTATACATTATATATGACATTAGAGTTTTGACACTCATATTCACTATACTTAGTGTTTGTCATATGCTTAATGGATGATTTTCAGTACTGTTTTTGAGGTCACGCTACATATGTCATTAGACATAATATTTAATGTCTACATCTTTTTACCTGTATTTTACTTACAGAATAAAATGTGTTCATCTCTGCACTGTGAAAATTGTGTCGTATATATGTCCAGGATGTTGAAAACAGTGGGCTAGGTTCCAAATTACCCACCGGGCATGGAGTGACAAAACAAGCTGTGCTCTAGAGAGAGCTTGTAATAGATTACAGTGATTCCCTTTGGACATGCTGTTGAGCAGGTGGTGCCTTAGCTGGTGCAACACACGGCAATGAATCTTCCATTTCCTGTCCCACCATCTGACCATAAATCATACAGTCTGAAAACAAATTTTTAAATAAGCAGAGTGAAGCAATTAGATAAATATAAATTAGTGTTTAAAACAGCTACCTTTAAACGTTATTTGTCTCATCATCCTAACCTAGGGACAGACAGACAAATATGCTCATTGTTTTATGGAAATGAACAAAAACAATGTTTTTTTTTCAAAACATACTTTTCGTTACCTTGCCTTGCCTTAACTAGTGTGCAATGTAATATAACCGGACTGATGGACTTCACTATTTAGGAAGGACAGCAACAAAAAGAAATTGCTTTTGTGTGTGTGAGGCATCGATGACTGAATGTAGAATGGATGTGTTCAACTTCAAGACAGAGTTTGTTGGATCAGGCAGGATCAGTCCTAGAAAATACAGGTTATCAATGGTTTAAAGTATATAGCTAAATGTATCTTTATTAGAAATTTTATTCAGTTAATCAGTTAATACAAAAGAACACATGAAAAAACTGTTTACTATTAGGTGGCTGACCTCCTTGCTCACATACCTATATCAATGGAGAATTGGCCTTAAATATTCACAAAACACATAATTTATTCCTCTCTGCTCCCTAAGAGGACTTCACCCTATTGCGGTTACCTTATGGGTGGGTGTGTATCTTTATTAGAAATTTCATGCAATTAATCAGTTAATACAAAAGAACACAGGAAAAAAAAACTGTTTACTATTAGGTGGCTGACCTCCTTGCTTACATACCTATATCAATGGAGAGTTGGCCTTAAATATTCAAAAAATACGTAATTTATTCCTTTCTGGTCCCTAAGAGGTAGTCACCCTAGTGTGGTTAGCTTATGGGTGGGTGTGAGACTGGAACCTGAGAAGGCAAAGCAAAAGAGTAACACCTTTATGTGGTTACACACAATTTATTACTAAATTAGATCATATCTGAATTCTAGATAGAAAATTCAAACACAGAATTTGAGCCTACCTAACTGAAGCATTCTGATAAACATACATACAGTTAACTCTGTTTATATACAATTTTTATATCTATTTTAATATACACATTTTATATCTATGAAATAGTTACTTATTTATAAAACATGTGTCACTCTGCTTGTGCTGCATTCTTACTGAACTGGCATAACAAACAAGTAAACTTTCAACTGCAAGTCAATAGGAGAAAAATATAAAATAGAGAGGTGTAACAGAGGATCTTTTGTTACGATACATCAGGACAACATTTAATAACTTCCAAAGTGCATCCAGGCTCAAATGTGTGTCCCTAATGAAATCATTATTTTCTGGCCTGCTAAAAGTGCCTTCAGCAAGAAACGCCTGCCCATGACTGGGTAGATTCTCCTTCCAGTAAACTCATAAACTGACAGGTGGCTGATCAGCTCCAGAGATACTGTGAAGAAAACCTGTGGGACTTCTGTAAATGATGCTTTGTAATTTTTTAGTTATAGGCAGGACTTTGCGGGCAGACCTCAAAAAAATAAGAAAAAGCAATGTTAACCTTGTTTTCTTTTGAATTATGGGACAAATGTGCATTCTTGAAGACGAAAATCCAAATGCAAATCTGATGAGTCAAATAATGCAGCCACATTCTTAAAATGAAAAAAGCATTTCTGGAACTGGTATATGGTAACGATTTGCTTCCATCATAATAATGAGATACTATCTCATAATAATGAGATAGCTAAGTCATCATAATGACATACCTTCTAATAATAATGAGATAGCTAGGCCATAATAAAAATATAGTTTTATGTTCATCTGTGTGGCGAAAATGGGCTTCCATATCAAGAAAAAATAAAATCACATTTGATCATGCAAATCTCTAAAAGCTTAAGAAATCATTTTGCAGTGTACTTTTGTAAAATTATCATTGAGTATTGCAGGTACAATATTAACCATCATCCCTCTAGCTTTCTTCTTTCATTACCACAATCAAGATGGAATTCTGCTTTATTTGGGCTTTGTTATCTCAGTCAGTAAGATATATAATGGGTATTTACACTGGCAGCATCCAAGGTTAACGTTAATACCCAGATAACCTATGGACTTTAAACAGTACTTATTTGGTAATAAAATCCTTAATAGGCATAAATTCCGAAATAAATACACATTTTGACGATGGAACTTCTACTCCCAATGTATTTTATACTAAGCATATTCCGTTGAAAAAATCCAAAATCCAAAGATTACACGTAAAGTCATATATCATTTCACATATATCATTTATAATTTATCCATCTTATATTTGTTGGTCTTGTTTAGGTGTTGTACAAGCAAGTTGGGGGGTGCTGTAAGAATAGCTGCTCAAGGGAACAGACAGTGACCAAGAAGGTAAGAAAGATGAGCTTCGGAGAGGTTGTTGTGCAAAAATACAGGAATTATGTATTTGGGGAGTAAACTTATCTCTGATAATATTACAGAAATGAAAAATGGAATTGACTTAAGTTATATAGCACCTTTTATTTTACACTGGAGCCACATTCACCACCTATACATGCATATGTAGGAAATTATTGGTTAAATGCCTTGCCCAGGGGCACATTGACATATGACAAGGGGTAGGTGGAACTACACCTGTAACCTATCAATTGCAAAACAACTGCTCTACTCTAAATATTACATTCCGGCAGTTCTTTACAATTGTTATATTACACATATTGAAAAGCCGCTAGATGTAATTTAATGTTTTTTGCAGCTCTTCTTCCACACTAACTAAATGTAACATCACCACAAATAATACCATTCATGATTACGTACCTCATCATTCCACCACTTTAAAAACTCAACATTATTAAACAAAACTCAATTTTAAAAAACAAAAATATCTGTGCTTTCATTATGGCTTTTTCTCTGTCTAGAGACATCACTGCACAAACAGTGCAGTCCAGGGATGTACTTTGCTGTCTTGGATGGTATCCACCATAATTAGTTCCCCAACAGAGCAGGCACATCCTGGGGCTTAATGGGAAACAATCAATGCCAACACAAACATTGTGTATTTCTTTGCAATTCCCTACAACTCTTCCTAAGATACAAGTCATGAAATCAGTTGAAACTTTGAACTAACTCGTATTTCAGCTTTAGTAAAACATATTTAATTGCAGACAGATTTATTTTACGGTAACTTCACACTGTGAAGTACATTACATACAGATATTTTAAGCAGTAAATACAAAAAGTTGCTCACACACACAAACAAACCATGGATGCCAGTACTGGAGATGAAATATGCAAAAGCTATTGCTTTTTGTGTCTCTCAACCTACTGTCAGGGGTTAGGCATATAAGAGTGTTTGTGGCAGAAAACAACTACATAGAAATGTTCCACCTACACATACTTTGAAAATCTCATTTATTTTATACGGCCATCTGCAAGTACTCCACTATGAACCTTGTGAACTGAATGAATCATCATGTGTTTGCAGACAAGTAACTTTTCCTATGAAATGGAAAAAAAAAAGTCTTGCAAACTGAAAATGTTTGTAGTTACAAGCACCTTATTACAGTTGCTTGCACATTAATGCTAATTGGTAATGTATGTGTAAGAAGGATGCATTTAAGTGGAAAAAAAAGAAATGCAACTTTTTAAGTGTCAATTAGTCTTTTTTTTATTTATAATGCAAGCTTTAACAATGCAGGGCTTGTACAAATGCTTTTGTAAGATCTTGGCCTTAGAGAATCCAATTGTTGTATTCTTGTAGAGTTAATCTACAACAATGGAGTTCATTTTTGACAATGGGACCACAGGTTGCACTAAGAAAATATGTATTATTATAATGTACATCCAACATGTTTTCTTAAGTTCAATTTTATATTAAGGTGCTTTATCAAAATCAATGAATACTGAAGCTACAGCACATTGATTGTTTGCAAACAACCACACATTACATTTCGTTATTTTTCTTTTCGTCGTTATTCTACTCTAAGGCCATGACATTACTGTACTGCTACCAGAATAAATTAAACCACTTTTTTCTTAAACTGAGAGAATGTGCAGCTTTTATAAAATGACAATTTATACATGATTAAGCATACAGGTAAACAATTTTATTTGGGATGACAGGGACGGTGTAAAGAGTGGACCGCCATGCAGATATGCAGGCAGTTATGGTTGAAGATGGTAATATTTATTAAAGATAGTAATGGCAGAGTACTGGGGCCGGTATAATGAAAAGAAGAGAAGTGGGTATGATTACTAATCCGATGAACCTGAAAAAGATAGCAGGGAGGAAGGGAAGAGAGAGAATGACATGGAAAAAATGTAGCAGCAACAGGGGAAATGAGGGAACACAAATAATACTAAGTAAAAGAACTAAACACAACAAATAATCAATAAACAAGTTTTTTGTTTACCCTAGGGATATTTTCAAAATTAGAAATATTCTGTCCAGGAGTGATGCTGTAAAACTAGTTAATGCATTTGTTAATTCAATAGGAGAGCTTGTCAGTCTCAGACTGCAAGTTTACTAGAGTTTCCTTAAAATTTCTAAAGGTAGAATGGGAGGTAGATATTTTAGTTAACATGTGCTCTCCTGTGAAACCTCCTCCCAATTTTAGTTTGGGAGGCATACATCCTGTTTAGTTTAAAGACTAGGCTTACAACTTTCCTTTGTGATAAAGTATAGATTTAAAAACAGAGTGATGTTTGATCTAGATCAGTGTTTTTCGCCCAGTGTGCCACGGCACACTAGTGTGCCATGTGTGATAGTCAGGTGTGACGTGGAAATTATCTTGATTAAATTGGATAATTGAGTATTTTTGAAGTAGACATCTTAAGTGCAATTTGAAATAAGATATAAAATATGATAAAAAAATACATGTTTATTTGATTCATATTAAAGACACTTTGATAACAATTACTGTAAATTTAATATATGCGAATATAGAGTATCATTTGTTTAAATTTTTGGTTGGTGGTGTGCCTCGTAATTCTTTCAATGAAAACAATGTACCTTGGCTCAAAAAAGGTTGAAAAACACTGATCTAGATGAGTAGAGGAGTAGGATAACATAGAGCATAAGGCTTGATCTAGAGTGGGAGAATTCAGTCCTGAAAGATGGTTTGCCTTTGCGCTACTTTTCTTATAACTCATCGCAAAGGTTAAGTTATCCTAAGCTTTCCCTCTAGTTGAGCTACTATTGTGTTAGGTTGCTGAAAGACAATCAGACCGGCTTTTAATTAGTCTGTTACTTTCTTCTTCTATCAAATTTGCATCAGTTATTGCTATTTTAACTAATACCCACCATCCTATCAGTGTTTCTCTCCATAGAAGCTACACCTGGTCTGGCATTCTGTTAGCTATGACACGTTTATGGGGGTGGGGGTACATCCCCTGGGGGCATCCCCTGAAATAGAGCTCCCAGCAACTCACTTTTCTGCCTCACCCAAATGCAGAGTTGGATAAAACAACACAGATCAGACCATTGTATAATTTTTATTGTTTACTCAGAAAGTACAGCTACATGAGTTTATTTTTTCTCAAACTCTTAGTAGGTCGTTGCAGATGGCCGCTTATACAGAACCAGGTGCTCCTGGAAGTTTCTTCCTGTACAACGGGGAGTTTTTCCTTTCACTACATGCATGTTCAATTGGAGGGATTGCTGTAAAATTAATGACAACATAAGCTACGATCTGCTGTCTCGGCAGCCTGGTCAAAGTAATTTATAATTTAACTGAGTTAAATTATATTGAATTGACTTAAAGCAACTTTGGACTTCTTTAATTTACACCATAAATGGCTGAGGACTTTTCTGCCCTAAATGACATGCCATGATTTCCTCCGATCACCCTTACTGAACTTTGTATTGTTTATTATTATGTAATTTACACCTTGCTTATGAAGAATTGTGATCAAGGGTTAAAAAAAATGGATACAGAAAGTGGTCCTCAAATTTTATGACAAATTCCCCAGCTCACAGTAAAGAGAAGAAAAGCCTTCATACCCTGTTTGGATCAATATATAAAGTAGTTGAGGATAGGAAAACAGGTAAATAATAAGAATAATACACAAATTGGAAGTACATATAACCTGTTAAAAATAACACATTACCCTTCTTCAAGCGGAGCATAAGGGTTCCTCAGTGATATATCAATAGTCCTTTAGTTTCTGTTTTGTTGATGTTGTACTGTTTTGCTAAATTCAGTTTGCAGACACTCATGACGTTTTCTAATGATAGCAGTGGGACTGTCTAAAAACAACCATGCAACATTTTACAGAACAAGGAGAAAAGGGTCTTGGAAGTAGTGTGGGGAGAAATAATTTAATATCTTAACATTAAAAAGAAGCCTGAACATTAGTCCTGTGCATCAAATTGGAGGCTATTTAGTTGATGAGCAGAACACTTTAGGAATTCATGTATGCTCTAAACACAATCCAGCTTGTCAAGAATCTTTAGCAGAGGATCCACTTCACACCAATTGATTAAAAAAACAAACAAACAAAAAAAAAAAACACTCAGACGAACTGCATGACATTTGTACAACTGTGAGGCAGGCAGCTGTTTGAATGGCGTCATAGAGTGTCATAGGGTTTTTCTCATTTGAATTAAACATATAAACTCCTGTGTCATCTCCAAACATCTCTTGCTACAATGACAGAATCAATTCTTTTCTACTTTTAGACTCTCCCACTAAGCTCAATCACCTGGACACATAGATAAGCAAAAAACTTCCAAAATCTATCATGTTTAGTAAAGGGTGAGACTCAAGTGTAGAGAACTCACAGGAGACTGAACAAGTAAAAGGTGATTTTATTTACAAAATAATAATGTGCAGAACACTGTAATCCAGGTAACTGCTCGTTAGGAACCGGGAACTGGGTGGAAAGACACAAGTTAGTGACGGGAAATGGAGCAGATTGCAACTGATCAGTAGATGGCTTACTTTTAGATGTTGAAGCATGAGGCCAGGGGGAGGTGAGTAGAATCCAGGGTTGTGAAGGAAGATGAACTGTGATGGGGGAGATCCAGGGAGGCGCACTAAGACAGCTGGAGCTCTGAGAGCGGCAGAGGGCGGACCAAGTGTATGGAGCATAGTCAGAGGTGCGGCTGCCAGCTAGAGTTTCTTGTGTGGAGAGGATATTGCACAGAGATGAATTGGGTGGTCTTACTTGGGACGAGGTTCTTGGTGGGTCTCTCAGGTTCACTAGGAAACATAAGCAAGGCACAAGGAAAAGTTTAACGTAACACATAAGCATCACTAGGAGCTTCATGTTACCACAGGCTGGGCAAACGATCAGGCACTCTACCACTGACAACCAGCTCCTCTTATAATGCTCCTGATTATCATGGATTGCAGGTGTGTGATTAGGTACACCTGCAGATGAGCCCTCAGCCACAACAACAAGTCTTTTGCCTTGAACAAACTGATTACGAAGGACTCTCTTGATTTTATATTTTAACTGAAAAATGGCAGCAAGGCTTGGATTTTGTTGATCTGCGGGAATTCTGTCCAGGAAACTGTTCGGTGCTTGCAACACCCCGGGAGGAGCATCGAGGTTGGCTCTTTTAATATATTTTACGGCATTTTAGTTTATAGACTTCCAGGCGCAGCCGACTTGTTTTTATCTGAATTCACTCAGCTGCCGTCCTCCATCATTAAGCTGGAGAATGTTTTAATTTTAGGTCATTTCAATTTCCACATTAATTATGTTTCCTGTAAGTCAGCTGCTGACCTTCTCTCTATCACAGACTCCTTTCACTTCATTCTACATGTATGTGCCCACACTTATTATAAAGGCCATACATTGGACCTTCTTTTCTCTTTATGCCTTATGGTGGAAGATGTTTGTATAGTGGATATACTTTTCATTATTATTATTTCACAGACAAAGGTGCCAATATCAAGGACATCACAACTCTACTGGTGCATATGACACTGTCATCGAGTCCCCTTGATGTCCTCCCTACATCTCTTTTTAAAGATATTTTTAATTTTCCCAGCGTAGTAAACTTGATAAGTGCCTCTTTGTTCTGGATCGGTTTTTCACTGCTTTAAAAGTGCTGCTGTCTGTCCTCTGCTAAAAAAGCCTAACATGGATTCTTTTCTGCCTGAAGACTACAGAACTATTTCTAAACTTTGTTTTATGTCTAAGATCCTTGAGAAGGTTGTAGCACAACAATTGCACTCCTTCTTAGAGGAAAATTTTCTTATGGACATTTGTCAGTCTGGTTTTCACAGTTTGCAATCCACAGGAAAACCATTGTTAAAAGTTTCTAGTGATGTGCTGATGGCCGCTGATTCTGGAAACTACAATGTGTTGGTTTTACTAGACCTCACTTCAGCTTTTGACACTGTGGATCACACTGTTATTATCAACAGACTGAGAAATCTCTTTGGTGTTCCTGGCACTGTTTTGAACTGGTTTATTTCTTATTTATCTTACAGGTCTTCTACTGTTTATATGAATTATGTTTACGTTGATTTTGCACATCTGTCGTGTGGGGTACACAGAGGTTCAATTTTGCTTCCACTCTTTTTATTGTATTTACGCCCTTTAGGTTTTATTCTAAAGCGGTTTAGTAATGTTTCTTACCATGTGAATGGTGATGACATTCAGATATACTGTTTGTTTTTATTGTCCGAGTTTTTTAAATCGACTTAACTCCGTAACTGCCTGTCTGACATCAAAATATGGCTGAATGACAACTACCTGCTGTCATAATCTGTGTTTTTGTTCTCTGTTAATTTGCTGTTTAATTTGTTGTAGTTGCTTTGTTTTACTTTGTTATCATTAGTTATTGTTTTCTTTAGGTTGTTTTCTATTTTGGTTTAGTCTTTGTTTTTGTTCTTTTCTGTGTTCTCTAGTTTCCCCTGCTCTGTCCCTCTTCTCTCTGTGTTTTCTCTCATCATTTATCACTCACATGTATTTGTAATAATCCAATCATCATCTCCACCTCCTGCTCCTCAGTATTTAAGCCTGGTTTATTCATTCACTCACCGCTGGATCGTCTCACCGCCTCCCTTTTTCTCTGCTCCTTCTCCTGCCAGTTCCTCCCCGTCTCCCAATAAGCCTTCCCCTCTTGCTCGCTGATTCTCTGTGCTGGTTTTGTCTCTCCTCCTTCTTTCTCCTCCGTTCCGTTGTAGTTATTTCCTTATGGTTTTTGTTTCTTGATAGTCTATGGTTACCCTCGTGTCCTTCTTTGCTGTTTGCAGTTTTATTCCTCAGTTGTTTGCTACCTCGTCGCCTCTGGTTCCTCTCACGTTTCTTTTATTATTAGTTAGTTAATTAAACTAATTGCTTTTAGTTTATTTGGCTAATTCTCTCAACTCTAAATTCTTCATTTTGCCAACATGAATTTGCTTACTGACTGAATGGTGTTATTCACCAAAGTGTCATGATCTGTGTTTTGGTTTGGTTCAGTTTGTTGTTGTTTTCATTATTTATATTTAGTTATTGCTTTGTTTAGGTTATTTTCTAGTTTGGTTTAGTCTTTGTTTTCTCCCTCTCTGTCTGCTCTCTCTTTCTCCCTGTGTTTATGTGTGTGTGTGTGTGTTCCCTCATCTTTTCTCATCATTCACATCTGTTCCAAATAATCCAATCATCTTCTCCACAAATCCAACCTCGGTTCCCCTATACTTAAGCCGCATTCATCCATTCACTCACCGCTGGATCGTCTGCTGATTTCCCTCCTTGTCCCTCTGTGTCATCTCTAGCTGTTTACCTCCCGTGTTTCAGCTGCTTCTCCTGCCATCTCCCAACCGTGTCCTTGAAAGCCTTTTTCATTCTCATGGTCGCTGAATTCTCTGTCCTGGTTCTTCTCCATCTTCGTTATCTCCCCTGGTCCCGTCCTGGTGTTCACTTTAGTTTTGGTCTTCCTGTAGTCTCCGGTTTCCCGTGCTTCTCCCCCTCGTGATTACTATTGTTGTTATTTTGTCTGTTAGTTTATTTCCCCCTACCCGTGTTCTTTAGTTTGTTTATTTTGATTGTTGTGTTTATTTACGTGTGTAGTCCCTCTTCCGTTCTCTGTTTGTTTACGTTCCGCGTTGTTCCGTTTCCGCGTTGTCCTATCTCCTGTTTACGTTCCAGTTCCGTATTCCGTTTATGTTCATTATTTTTCCACAACATAAAATATTTATTCTCTCAATTCAACCTCTGCTCGAGTCATTGATCACAACCTGACAGAAAGGACAGAAAACGAATTAACTACACAGTAAATTGTAACTCTGGTCAATTATTTTCACTAGCCATAGTAAGTAGATTATTTGATAAATTTATAATACTCGATTCCATGTTTTTCTTGCTTTATTGAACTGCTATCAAATTGAAATTCCACAGGTCTATGGAGAGTCAAAGATGTATTTAAATAAGTGTTTGATCGACATACATAAAAACTAAATGATTTCACATGACTGAGCAAACTAATATAAATGCACAACTTTTTACCCCATCATCAAGTCTCCTTAGGAGATTTTCAATTTCCTTCCCAAAAGATCTTTTCGGGCTCAGTACAGCCGTAGAAGTTTAGGTGTGTACTTGTCCACTGCAGCTCTGAATGTTCCAATCAAGTCTTTGTTTGTGATGAGGAAAAAACTACTCACAAATCTTTCAAGTGCATAAACCAATATTTCCACAAGCATATGCTTACATAAGAAGATCTGATACAGTCATGTAAAAAAAGAAAGTACAGCCGCTTTCAGTTACATGGTTTAACTTAAGAAGACACAAAAAAAAATCATCCTAAACAAATCCTAAAATTATGTAAATATAACCTCAAGTGTAAAGCAACATGCAACAGATTTCATCTTGTCATTATATACTTCAGGGGTATCCAACTCCAGTTGTCTTAATGTGTAAAACTATTTTACTGAAATGGTGCACATTTTTCACATCATTTCAAGTACATGGTATTTGCATTACCAAAAATAGAAAAAGGCAAAATGGTAAACTCTTACCTGCCCTTGTAAGAACTAAGCAGGCTGGTCTCAATCTTCCCACCTGAAATATACAAACATTAAAAATTTAACAGGACTTTATAAAGTCATCATAAGCTAACATGCAACTAAAAGTATTATTTCATATTATCCATATTGTTTACATATTTATAGGAGTTATTTCATTATGATGAATGATAAGGATCAAAACTATGTATTTGATGGAATTCCCGCTACTGCTTACTCGTTAAAAAAAAAAAAATAAACGATAAGGAGAGGGATATGTATATATGTATGTATATATATATATATATATATATATATATATATGTATATATATATATAT
>JAVLVB010000002.1:10294137-10311420 GCA_032876305.1 Orestias chungarensis
TATATATATATATATATACACATATATATACACACATATATATATCACAGGTTTCTTCTGGACAGCAGGGATGTAGAGTGGCTTCAGGTGAAGAATGTTGTGGTCAGCTCTGCCAAGTGGAGGTAGAGCTGTGGCACTGTATGCATCCTTAACAGTAGCATACAGCAGGTCTATTGTCTTTTTGTCTCTGGTTTTACAGTCCACAAACTGCTTGAAGGTGGGTAGGGTTGAGGTGAGAGTGACATGATTAAAATGCCCAGAAATGGCGATGAAATTCTATGTTGTGTTTAAAACATCCTGTTGGCATTTTTTCCCCTTGGCTGTATTACTTCGATTTTCTTGTAATTGCTTATTTTTCATTTTGAAAACTGCTGTATTTTCAAGGTATGGTTTGATCAGATGAAAAAGACCTGTCTGTGGTTGGCTGTTGGCGTGGTTCCATTGCAAATAGTAAGTAAACATAGGCTGTATATTTGGCCTTACAGTACAACACCTGAATTTTCCCACTGGTGCAGTGAAGGCAATTTCAGTTCCATTGTATTCTATTGTATTGTATTGTCTTCTACCCTTTTATTCGTTTTAGAAGGATGTTGCCAGTCTTAATGGTATAACACCAACACATACATCTGGGTCTGCTCACCTCATTGTAATAATTGCGATGGTACCAAGGTAGCAGCTGTTAAATCTGAAATATTTGTATTTGTGTTAGATTTTTTTCGTATTGAATGTAAGCATAGTCTAAAAGGTTATATTTACTTTTTCATCCACTTATCAAGTCTTGAGATAGGGCACATGAATAGAACCTTGAAAGTGAGCTGTGGTAATACTATCTCTGAAATCTCACATGTAAAGCACTAAGACCTGACATTCATTCTCACCATTTGGTGATACAAACTTGTCATCAGGGCTAACTGTCACGAACGGGTAAATATAACTCGAGCAGAGGTGGATTGCGAGAGAAAAATTCGTATTTATTGTGAGGATGAATATGCACAAAACAGAAACTGAATATATGCGGCACGGAGGGGTAACAACAAACCCAGGATAAACGCGGGAACGAAACAGGGAACATAAACAATGTGGCGTGGAGGAGGAACAACAAAACAAGGTTAAACGCAGGACCGAAACAGGTAACAGAAAACAATGTGGCGCGGAGGAGGAACAACAACAACAAAACAAGGTTAAACGCATGACCGGAACTAGGCTGGAATATAAAAGAACAAACCTAAACTATTGAGTGGAGCGTGAGAAAAATCACAAGAAACGAGAGAAAATCAAGAGACGAAATAAACTAAGTAAGTGAACGGAATATCTCGAGAGGGGAGAGAGATCAGCAGCAGAGAACAGGCGAGCAGAAGGGGGAGACTTACTGAGGGACGAAAAGAACTGGAACAAGGAAGGACAGCAGGGGAGCAACGAGAGGTAAGGTACGAGCAATAATCCAGCGGTGAGTGAATGAGGGAACCAGGCTTATATACTGAGGAGGAGGTGGACCAGTGGAGAAGATGAGCAGATAATTAGTAACAGGTGGAAAGGATAATGAGGGAACTCAAGCTGCAGGAAACACACACAGAGAGAAAGAGTGAGAGAACAGGGACAGAGAGCAGGGGCAACTGGAGAACACAGAAAATAATAACAAAACAAAGACTCAACCAAAATAGAAAATAAGCTAAACAAAACAATAACTAAATATAAATAACGATAACGACAACAAAATAATAATGAACCGAACCAACCAAAAACACGGATCATGACACTTTTTTAAAGACCTTTTTTTCTGCATCAGTTAAATGTAATACATACATTGTGTACCTTTATAAAGATGCCGAAAATGTGTTGCTTCCTTGTCATGGCCTTTTTAATTAAACAAAGAAAAATCAGATTATTAAATTATGTTTTATAGCCTACCTAATATGCAAAATGTTATATCTAACAAATTTCTTTAGTTCTGGTGGTATCATTCAGCATATGTAAGTATTTTTATTCCAGTGTGAAAGTATTTTGTTTACTTTGAAATGTGTCACTGACTGCCTTTGGCTACAAAATCTTGTTTATGGTCCTGTGAGTGATGGATGAACACATTTCCAGTCTTTCAGAATTCAGAAGCTACACCAAACAAAAATGGTTGACAAAAATTGCAACTTCAGTTTGACCTATCAGTTAGCTGGTGACTCAGATTTTGGTTGCAACATAGATTACTAAAAAGTAATTATGAGTGTTTTCAGAACTTAAACATATAGGATAGATGAAAAGATAGATGGATGGATAGAATAAACTGAATAAAATGACAAGCAAAAATCAAAGCAGCACATTTAAAGAAAATTCATAAGATTTTTACAGTAGTTTAATCCTACTTAAACTATTTATATTTCAAAACCAAAAAAATTACATACATTCTCCTGCAACTAAGGGAAGTCGTCCTGCTGCAGCATACTGGAACTAGAACAGGATGATGGACGATATGCTTAGACCTAAACATCACATTAATCCTTAGGCCCAGTGCAACTCCCAAGGACACAGCAGTGGTTTCTCCTAAAAAAATGCATGGGGCAAAAGACGGGTGGTATGTGATGAGGAGAGCACACCAGTTAGAAGCAAAGGGAGCCAGATTGGGTGTTATAGCTTCAGGATATGGACTGGAGAGACGAGTTGAGGAAAAACAGACCACTGAAGAGCGAAGAGCATGGGAGGGAGGCATTATAGGGAGCAAGGAGGCTGGAGAGCAGAGGGAGGACAGATTTGCAACACATGTAGCTGAAGAGAAAATAGAAGGATAAAAAAAGAATTCACATAGAGTAGATCAAGAGACATGCTGATGACTGTTTCACATACCTGAGTACAGGTAGACATCATACAGACATTAATCAGTCTTGGTCTTTTTGCGTTACCTGAACTGTGTGCCAGTATTTTATTTTATTTATTTTTGGTTAATATCCATATATTTTGGTTTAATTAGCTCAGTTTGTTTCCTTGTTTGTTTGTGCTTCTCACTCACATCCTTTCATATAGATTTTTTATTGTTTGTGAACTGGCTTTTCTTCTCATTGACTATATTATTGGTATTTAGATTTTGGTTTAGTAAATTTTTAGTAATTATATTATATAATTATATAATTCTTTAGTAATTATATTATATTATATTAGGTTGTATTATATTATTATATATTGTATTGTATTGTATTATATTAATATGAACATAACATACTAAAAAAATCAAGGGATTAAGATATAATGTTACATCCACTTACAATTTATGGGAAATTGTGGAACAGCGACAATGGAAATCTTTCCCAATTTATGCAGTTCAAACAAAACCATAAAACATTATTGGCACTTTCCTAATGTGTCAGTGATTGACCCAAATGTTAAACCCATTGTGTGGGTACTTTCTGTAAATTACAGTGTTCTGGGCACAATTCCAAATACAGCGAAACAATTGGTGGTTGTTTCACTCCTCGAGGCAATCCGAATTCAATTCATTCAGAAATGGCTTTCTCTTAGTGCAGTGAGTGGTGCTTCTAAAGTCTCATAATAAGAAAATAAATGTTTTTAATTAACAAAAACAAATTTTTTTTGTTTACCTCTGAATTGACAAACATCAAGCCACAATCCAGATGCATTGTGTTAAAAAACTATGTCGCACATGGAATTATTAATATAAAAACTTAAACCTATTTTCAGATGTCCAAAACAATGCTCCCATACCCCTTTTGTTATGTTTAGTAGAAATAAACATATCTATTACTTAAGCAAAAATAGGGTTACAGACTAAATCTTAGCAATAAAAAAATGCAAATTTAACTAAAGGCTAAATTTGTTGTACTCATATTTCTCTGAAAAGAAGAAGGATAATTGTGAATAAAGTCAGTAAAATACTTTTTTGGGCATTTTGTATTTGTTTACATATTAGTAAAGAAAGGAGTGAACATTTATTTTGTAATGAGAGTACTGTTCTTAATTAGTCTCTGAAAGCCATCTAATCTTATTGGACACAATGTCAAGTCACAATTAAACTAATTTTCTTCCATAGGTCCATTCAACTGTGGCCCAAAAGGAAACAAAAATCAATCCTAAACTGTTTAATTAAAGGCCAGACTCACACTATGTCAAATCTTTTTAACCAGACCAGGATCTTCCTGTGTGTGCAAAAGGCTGCTGCTTAGCTGGAGTGTTTATATATGGGTAAATACTTTGGCACTGTTGGCATTTATTTGGATGCGTGACCTTTTTACCATGCTATCAATTGAGAGCCATCATGTTATTCTTGCAGACGCAAGGTTTAACCTTTTGTTAAACCCCAAACAGAGGCCTATTAAATTATGACAAAAAGAGGTGTATTACTATCATGTTCCGCACCCAAAAACAGCATTATTTAGTTCAAAGTTCCTAAAAAAATGTGTGTTCAAGCACAAAACTGAAAAGGTAGGAGAAAAGGTATAAAAGCAATCAGAACAAAAGCTTTTATTTGTAAAGGAATACATGCAGCCTAAAGTGCATGCATCTCTGCATATATAATTTATATATCCCTTCTACATATATATCTTTCTTAATCGTTTTGCAATGTCCACTTGGGTAATGATTTTAGTCAGTTGGAATACAGAGATTCTGCACTAACAAGAGGTTAGACTCATGTGACTGAACTTTTATTGCAAATTTAGTTAGCTTCTCCTGTGTGATGATGTTGTATATAACTGACTATCACTTTTAAAAGGTTTAAAATGATCATGTGCTATGAAGCATGTTCTAAAATCTGTAATAGTGTTTCATTTTTTTCATATTTCTCTTTTAATGGGCTTGCATTTTCTACTGGGTGCTTTATGCTGGCTATCAAAACAAAGAGTAATATTTATTTGGAAAGCAGAAACAGCATTTGAATGCATTTAATTTAGCAGATTAAAGTAGAACCTTGTTGGAAATTTCATTTCATGTTTTTTTTAGCACTAACTAGATATATTGTAAGGAATGAGACATAAAAGTATTTCCAAGCTTTCCCTGTTGGTGTTGAGGACTGAGCATCACATTAGTAAGTAAGTTAGTAATTATTCATATATTTAACAATATTACATACATAACTAAGTATATCCATTTACTTGTTTGTCAATCCAACCAAGGTAGTAATAATTACTTTTCTAATGTTGCAGTACATTTGAACCATTTTCTTATTTGTTGTTTAAAATTTATTTTGCAATAAACATTCACCTTTTGATTTCATAAATCCTTTAATCTAAAAATGGGAAAAAGTGAAAACAAGGGAAAATATAATCTATGCATTTCCAAACCTGCTATGCAGGATTTATTTTATCTCTAATAAGTGTCGAGTTGGTTGTCAAAGCTGTCAAATCATTGCATATGTGTGTAGGTGTCTCGGATTTTGCGTGTATAACTACACAAAATGTTTGCCTTTGTTTACAAATTGATTGTTAGACCACTCCTGTCTTTGCGGCTGATCTCACAGGCCAGTTCTGCTGGTATATTACAACGTGGTTGGACGGACTGACAGTTAGATCTGAAACAAACAAACAAACAAAAAAAACCACCTATTTTAATTTTTTTTAAAGGTTTTTTTCTTTTGCCTTCATCAATTTCTAAACAACAATGAAGTCTGTCGTGCAGCTAATTAAAATATATATGAGGCCTGCAGGTGACAAGAAATGTCAAAACCCAAGGTTAACCAGGAGCTTTTAATTTGCCCGCAAGGTCAGGTAAAATTTTTTGGTCTTCCTCCTATTTTACATAGGTGAATGTAAACTCAATTTTCTTGAGCAGAAACAAGCAAGATTCGGTGAGTGGATAGTTGGTAGACCCATAGTACCTTTAAATAACAATTATGCACTGATAAAATACTGTTTATTTGTATTTATAAATCATCAATATGACTATACAATAGTTACCCCTGCTCTATACTGTATAGGTGTTAATGGAATGTGCACGTATAATTCTCCTCTAGAACAATTTATTTAGATTTACGATGTAACAGGAAAAAAACAAAACAAAAAAAATATTTTTTAACATTTTTGTTAATAGGACTCTAATTAGAGCAAAACACTTCACAGCATTATCAACATTTAGGTTGGACCTCTATAACCGGCAGAAAGTCAGGGACTTGAGGTTTTGATGCTGTGCTTAAAACCCAGTCAAACAGAGAAAACATAGTGAGATTTGTCTGCTGCATGGTTGCTGGTTATGTTCTATAATTGTTCAATAATTATATTCTGTAATTGTTTATCTTGACCTTTCAAGAAATTTGAAATATTGGTTTAGGAAGAGTAGTAGTTCTATTAGTTCAGCTTTTTCAACTGACAACAGATTACTTCTAAAGAAATTGATCAAAACTAAGGAAATGGTTGTTTGGAATGATGGAACACCAAAGAGTTTATAAAGCTAGTCTGTGGAAATACACTGTTGTTGTATGGCAGAGTTATTCAGAGGATACTCAAGATTGTCCATAATTATGAAAGAGAACAAGACTACCACCCAATCAAAAATTGGCAATTTTAACCGAAAAATAATATTCTTTCAAATAATGCATTGACTTGAATAATGCACAGCAAGAGAAATGTATCTCTATAGCACATTCTACATACTGCACATATGAAACTGTTAAAAGTAACAATTTAAGATAAAATTAAGATTTATGTATCTCCACATTTACTTATTAGTATTAGTTTCCAGCATGGTTGTTTTCAGAAACAGAATACAAAAGTCATCTTTAGAAAAAGGAGGCATCCTTCTGGTGGTGTTAGCTCATACTGAGAAAGTCCACAAAGTTTTTAGGAATATATGTTGTTCCAAAAGAGAGTGTTTTTCAAGTATTAAATAAATAACAACCAATCAAAAGCAGCGAATCAAAATACTGCACCGTTACAGCACACATTTCTAAATAAAATGGTGCCATTTAGAAAACCACAACAAAACCAGTACTAAAGAAATTTGAAATTAAGTTACGTATTTAGTTAAGCAGACAAACACTTCTCTTTTCCCAAATGTATTTATTTTAATAGTATGTTTTGTCCTTTCCTTTTTAAACCATATAGTTCTTGTTTTTTAATGATAAACATTAATGTGTTCTAATTACTCATAATTCTCCATCTAAAATTTCCAACTTCCTGTAAACTTTTAACATATTTTAACACTAAAATGATGGTCCCCTGCTGGGCCAACCTAGCGCACCCATCACCAGGCTTCTCAATCATCTTGGGGAGATTTTAAAAATTTGCCAATAATGTATGCACCAAACCCTTCTGAATGTGCAAGCCCCCCGGGAGACTAGTTATAAATGGGTCCCAGAAAAGAAAAATCTTACAAGAAAACTGAATTCATTCTTGCCCTGACTGCTGATGACACAGCCCTATTTGCAAAAAAACAAACAAAAAAAACTAACAAAAACATTTGTTTTATGAGATTAAGTTAAAAAAATACTTACCTTTTTTTTAAGCTACAGACTATTTTATTTTAGTGGTTTGTAAAGGTTGAAGAGCCCGGTTTCAGACTAATATTGGTGTATATACTTACATGGCTTATTGATAGAAGAGGATGTAATATATTTGAATTAGGTTTCAGGTAGTGTATGGACAAAAATGAAAGAATAATTAATAAAACATTTTTTTTAAATCCACTTTTTAATTCATTTTTTTTTCTTTAAATGTTCATATTTGATAAATAGTATAATTATGTATAATTTATTTAAAAAGAGTAGATGGCAGACATTCAAGAGTTAGAGAAAATTGCTCCAACCTCTAAAGTCTTCTTTGTACTATGAAAGCAGATTTGCTATATTAATAGCAATCAATGTGCACATGACTTGGCTGCATGGCTCAATAACTACCACATCAACAGAGATCATTACTTACATTTATCCAAAACTATTTATTAAAACAAATGGGTTTATGGAGACCCTGATTCAATCCAGCTACTGTATTTTACAGTTTACCCTGGCATCTAAGTTTAATCTATTACTTTTTGCTAATTGTCTTCAATTGTTAGTTGTAAAACTTTAAACTGATAACCAGTAAATTTTACATTTGAAATGCCCAACCATTCATCAGATAGTCTTAAAAATCACAGAGAACTAGGTTATGGCCAAGTTTGTTCACAGCAAAAGTAGTTCTGTTACACTTTAGAGGTAATTTTTTATTAAATGTTTTACATTTTTTAAATCTTCACATAGTTGACAGTGTGTACCAAATTTTTGGCTTTCTGTTGATGTGTTTAGTCATGCAATAGAAATAAATTGTCTGTCTGACTTCTAATCTGCACCTGTGAGGTAAGAAGAGCAAATAAATAAGTGAGTAAGCTCCCAAGTTCACCAAAGAAATTAAGGCACACTTGAAGGTAAGTAAATCTGTTACATTTAATTAGAAACATAAAGTGTTTCAGCTTTATTCCACTCAGATGTTTTAGCCACAGGCTCTGTATGTAATTCCTAATATGGTTTCCCCATTACAGCAAAAAAAAAAAAAAAAAAAAAAATAGAGTTAACTCAGTGTGTCAATGAAGATTAGACCCAAGGACATAGATTCTCATTTAGTGTGCCCCAATACATATGCAAAATGCCAAAAAGACATATTAAAATCACTTAATTCTCTGTGACTGACATGGATGTTAACTATAGAAGACATACACATATTTTGCAAAATCTTGTTTTTTGGGGGGGGGGTCTGTGAACTTTATGAAAAAAATATTAATCCTACGTTATAAATTGTTAAGTTTTAACTTAGTTTGAAGAACTAGATGAAAACAAAAATAACAATAAAAAAATATTGCAATGGTCAAACATAGATTTAATTTGTATGATAGTTAAATTGGACTTGCATTAAGAACTTTTGTCAGTGCAATATCCAATAATAACGGATAATGTGATATCATAATAATGCATTTTGTGCATTGTTAACTATTTATTTTGAAGCCTCCTGCTAGTTGTGACCTATTTGTCTTATACAATAGCTGCTGAAATAGCAAATATAAACTAAAAGAACAAACAAAAAGAGAATGCTGCACAACCTGAAGAATTACCATTGTACCATCAGGGTTAATATTAACAAAGTAATAAAAAGCCTTGGAACATGTATGATTGTATTAACACATTATCAAATAGACACTAATAGATGATTATAAATTTAACTAACACCATTAAAACTTACTCTCTAAATATACAAAAACTTAAAGGTGACAGGTGACGTATTTAGGTGCAAATTAAAATCTAACAGTAACAGATTTAGATTATTTGTAATATTTCTACTCTTGTTTTATTTTAGATCAATTGCAGTTATTATTTTTATTAAGTCTGATCAACATATTGGGTATTTGTTTTCACTATTAATTTGTTCTCCTGTTTGCTTATTTTTGTTGTGGATTGAGATTTATTTTGAAAATTTTAATTCCCAGTTGCTTTATATGCAAGTTTACTTGGAAGTTAACCCCTATTGAAAGTTGTGCAGCTTAATTATTTTTAAAGTGTAATTTATAACAAAGGTATGTATAACTTTATGTTTTGCTTCAAAATTTGTTTGTCAGTGTATTTTAATAGAGTTGGTTAAGATGTTGCTGAACCCCAGCAATGTCTCACCTTGTCAAGTAGGACAGATGATAGGAAATAATAGCTATGTAGAATTGAGGAAGTCAAAGGACAAATCCCTTGAGTTTTAAGCCACACTCAACCCACAACTTAAAAAAAAATGACCTCATTAAAAACAGTTTTATTTATAGACCAACATGGGTAAAAAAAAAAAAAGAATATCCATGAATATCTAATATAGCATATGAAACGGAGAAGTTTGATTTTTAGTCATCCAAAAACTATTTTGTTAGACACATCCCCATTGCTACAATTTTAATGTGTTGTAAATTTTAAGACTTTAGACTGTAATAAATGGTAGTGTCATATTGGTAATATTGATGAATGTTTATTATGTCTAAAAAAGTTAACTATTTTATTATTAATTGGGTGACCATAGTCCCCAACATGTAGGCACTAAGTTCAGACACACAGCACCAAAATAAGTGGTAGCTTGCTATTTTCATATGTATATTTTTTTACATTAGTGTAAGTCTAACTAAATAAAAACAATACTAAAACAATAACAAAAAATGAAACAACAGTACTGTCTTACTTGCAGGCAGATATTCTTGAATGTTTCCTTTGAGCTGTAAATCATGTAGAAAAAAGCAATGGTGCAGTTGTTTTATCCAAGTTAGCTCTGAACAGAACAATGCATCCTGTCATTCTGACAGGAGTGCTCTACAGCAATAGGTAATGCGTCTGTTTCTCCAAAACGATAAATAAACAAGCACAATACTACCTTGGAGAAGGTTTGGGGCTGCAAACTGCATCCAATAACAAGAATATTTGGCGCATTTCAGAAAATCTTGTGCAACAATTTCTTGGCTGGATCATGTGTCATGCGTTATATGATGAAGTTACGAGAAGCGTTTAACACTTCTAGACAAGCTCCCAAATGGCAGTTGTACGAACGGACAGAAAGCAAACTTTTTGAAGTTCTGGTCTCCCCCCAGTGAAGTATTTAAATTGAATTGCGGTGATTTCTTTTTTAATTTTTTTGCATTGAATGATGAGTATTTTCAGGAAACCAATATCTTTTCTATAAGTTTTCTTTTTTTCTCAGGCAATCATCTCCATACATCTGTTATTTTTTCTTTATTAAATCTTAATGTGTTATGAATACATGTACAGTGTGAGCAATCTGGTCACATCCGAGCATCGAGTAGTACAGTTTTAGAACATGACTCATTAGCTGTGAAATACATGGGTTTGACAATTAAACTGAAACACATGTCATTTTGTTGTGGGAGGTTTCATTGATAAATTGGAACAGCCTGGTGGCCAATCTTCAATAATTGCACATTGTACCCATAAAAGCAGACTGTGAAGGTCCAAATAGTGGGGTAAGAGCACAGTTTTGCTCAAAATATTTCAATGCACACAACATTACTGGTGAAAATACCAGAGTTAAAATAAAGAACAAATTGTTGGTGCACATCTTGCTGGCACATCTGTGACAAGACATCAAGTCTTTGAGATGTATCAAGAGCCATGGTAATGTCAGCATAGCACCAAGAAGGACAAACCAAATCCAACAGGATTAACTGTGGACGCAGAAGGATGCTGTTTGAAAGGGCTGTTCTGGTGCTAACCCGGATTGTATCCAAAAAACATAAAACCACAGCTACCCAAATCACGGCAGAATTAAATGTTTACCCCAACTCTCCAGTTTACGCAAAACTGTGTGTTGGGGGCTTAACAGAGTCAAAATAGGAGACATTTGTGGAAAGGGTTACCTAAGTAATCACCATTGGAAGGAGCTGCTCTAATCCCAGAAAATAGGTAGCAAACCTAATGGCAGACTATGAATAACAAAAAGTAATAACTATAATAATGAAATCTCACACTGTGTCCGGTAGTGCCCAATATCTACAGAATGCAGGACAGAGGGGCCAGAGGACCAGGACTGGGGACCACTGCTCTATTGGATTGAGATAAGGGCCTTTTTGTCCTTGAGCAATTATACGGCCACTCTGTCTCTATGTTTAGGGTAATTTCTCATTTGAAACACCTATTTGAACCCAAACATCAATGTCTTGGCGCATGTGTTGGATTGTTGCCTCAATATTTCCATACACAGTTTTTTTCATTATGATGCCATCTATTTTATGAACCGTACCATTTACCCCAGCATCAAAATTGCTCCAAGACACATGGGCATCATTGTCCCTGCATTCCTTTGCAAATGCAATTATTAGGTTTTTTGAAGTAATGTCTTCCTTCTCACTAAGTGGCCTCTAAACCCATGTTGGTACAGGGTGTGCTACATTATAGATAATGACTGTCTAAGCAACCTCAACATCCTACTGTAACAGGATCTTTGGCTATTGTTCTTAGATCTCAGATATCAAACACGTCTATTTGTAAAAAAACAAAATCAATTCCCTCCTATTCCCATCGTGCCTGTACTTGCATGTTTTTTTAACAAATTAACTGCCATGGTCTGTGTTGTTTTGGTCTCTGTTAAGTTTGCAGTTGGTGGTTATTTTACTTTAAGTTATTGTTTACCTCATATTATTTCCTATTCTGTTGAGCCTTCTTATATGTTGGTGTTTTTTGTTATTCTCCCTTCTTGTGTTCTCCCTGCTCTCTCTCTCTCTCTCTCTCTCTCTCTCTCTCTCTCTCTCTCTCTCTCTCTCTCTCGTCCTCAGCCTACTTTCCCCTAAACCATGCACACATGATATCAATTAGGCAATCAGTCTTTCCGTTGTTCCAACTCTCTCTCTCTCTCTCTCTCTCTCTCCCCAGTACCTATACTCCTCTCACCCATTATCATCTCTCCATGTTACCCTGTTGTTACCTGAGTTCCTTTGTGTCATGTCTCTTTGCTGTTTTCTTGTCCACCCCAGTAAGTGTCCCCCACCCCCTCCTTCCCCTCCAGCTTCTCATGTTTCTGATGCTGATCTCTCTCCAGTTAAATTCTCCTGGTTTATCTTTGGTTAGCGTTATTCCTCCATATGTTTCTTAGTTGGGTTTTCTCTCACATCTCTCGGTTATTTGTTTTAGTTCTTTTTTTTTTCATACCAGTTTTCCATATCATGTTTCCTTGATTTGTTATTCGTCTGACGCGCTGGTTATTTATTAGTTTACAGTTTCATGTTCTTGTAATTATTCATACCTTTAATAAATGTATTATCTTCTCACATAACATCTCTGCTCTGGTCAATTTCTCAGACATTTTCTGAAATGAACCACCTTTAAAAACATCTAGAAAACCTTCAGGAATCAGAAAAATGTTCCAAAGGATAAACCAGACTGATGTTAATGTTTTATCGTTTCACCACAAAACTTTTCAACTGTGCTAGTATTATCATTATTATATATTATAGTATTATTTTTAAGCAGCAGTTTGCACATCTGGTAGAAATATTTTTGTTTGCTCACTTGACTCCTTATTTTGGAATGTTTATTAAAGAAGTTGTTAACATGCTAAACATTTTATTATATATTTTTATTGGTTATCTATTTAGACCACACACATATATGCCTATGGATAGCCATGATAATGAACTCCTGCAACAATAATTACATAAGGCAAACAGATCTCTCTGTCCAAGTACCTTAATTCTCTACTGGAATCATAGTCTAAAATCTGGTACCTCAATCCCTTTTTTTTTCAGACTCACCCATCATATAGGGTAGTTGTGAACTTTGGCGGTCCTACACGGAGGACGGTTCTGCACTGATGGTAAGGATCCAAAAATGACTTGAAAGGGTGAACAAAGTACAGCACTTGGATAAAGCTTGGGATTTGGAAGAGGAGCTAGATGTGGAAACTTAACTGGACTAGAAAGACAGAAATGAATGCTAAAGTGTAAGAGAATAACTGCAGTTGGATTAGAGGAACTGGACAACTAAACAAACACAAAGACCATATTTCCTGAGATTTTCAGATTCCACACTATAATCTAGTCTTTCACTGTTTAGAAGATTTCGGAGATAATAATCTAAGTTTAAAAAACTCCAATAAAAATATTTGAATATTCCTTCTCTCTTTATTGAGTCGTTTTTACAAATAGGAATATTAGCTGTTATAATGAAAATAATTGTAACTGATGAAAATGTGCATAAGTCTTCTTGCTTCAATTGTTTCTACTCTAAACCAATCAACATTACAGAGGCATATGGCCTGCTAGTCTGCAAGTCTAGAAGTTCAATAAAAAGCAGACATTTAATTACACTTGTATCCCACGGTAGGGACGGTCTGTACAACCCACTGAAATCCAGCGTCCTAAAATTGGACTGACCCTGGCCAGAGGTGGGGGGTCAAGAACCAGTAAATGTTAGTCCAACAAAAAAGCCAACAAAACACAAGGTTTCACCTCTAAAATATTCTTTATAAATTCATTCAGTTGAAAAACATGAAATGTACCATATGAATGTACTCTGAAATAGCCTTAAAAAGGCTACCCACCTGTTCTAAGAGGGTATAAAAGAGTACCTCTGCTTAAAACTTGCACATTCTCTTTTACAAATAAAGAAACATAGTTGCAACATTTATCTGCAATTTGCCCATGTGATCCATCTTGCAGGCAAAAGTGTTCACAGGACTATAAACTCTCTATTAATAGTTCAATTATTTTTCTGTTAGGATGGATTGACTCCTGTGCAATAAATTTGACAACAGAGCATTACTTAGATAAAATAAATATAGTCAAGCTCAAGAAATAGCTGGAAATATAGATGGGAAGGAATGACAAAAGTTCCAAAAAAGCTGATTCATACTATTTCAGCTTTTAAAGTACATTGAAGGCTTGGAGTGTGAACAGACTTCTCAGGAGCTGTTCCTTACCTAAAGCATCTTCTAGCCACTAGCTTTTGCAAAATGTAAGTTTTCTTTCCTAAAACAAATACAATGTTTCTATATTACACAACCAATAAACACATTGATAACTTTGTAAATACATGGATGGTTCATAAGCTACAATAAAGTTAGTTAATTTAATTGTAAATTAATAAAATTTTATATAAAAGAGAAAAAATGTTGCATATTTAAATCACATTTAATTGCTTAATTAAATGTCTTTCTCAATGGAGAACACTCAGTTGTCTTAGGAAAGCAACTTCACACACCTCATTGTTAACTCATGCAGGACAATAGTTTATGTAGAACTAATACAAAGATCAACAGCCAAATTATTTTCTTTTATAATTTTTTGCCACACAGTATTAGTACCAGTAAAGGTTAGCTGCCAATGACTGATGCTGGATAATCTTCATTCTGACATATCTTCCTGATGTTGACATTCATCATTGTCATTGCACTTATTTTATTATCTAATGATTACTGGTTACTAGATTATTGGTTTTGACTATGTATAACTATAAATACCTGCAGAACGGAATTATAAACAAAACTGCAAATTTAGATTATAATTACCAAATTGTGGTACCACCGGATGATCAGAAAAATAATAGCGAGTTTATGTTACTGCTTAAATACAGTCTTCCCATTGTTGTGGTTTTGTTACACGTACATGTTATGTTCCTTTACTGCAAGGAATTTACATTGACTTCCATTCATTTGTGATGAATTTCTATCGGCTAATTAAACCAAATACAAAAACAGCAGTCCCCACAAAAAAAATAATGGTTAAAAAATGGTCTCTACAATGTACAAAACATACATGACCACACATACACAAGTTTATGTTATACACTGAAAACCATTATGACCAGCTGAAGTGCACTGCTGTGCTGCAATAATTATCATTTTTTACATCTGCAATAACGTTTATGCACTTGCTGTTCCTGCGCCGCTGGTTCTTCCGAGCGGACCGCAACCAGCTCTCCGGGAAAGCCCACGGGGGCGGTCTATGCGTATATACCAACAAAGGTTGGTGCACAAACTGCGTGTTGGTAAACAGCCACTGCTCCGAGGCGACAGAACAGCTGACTGTGAAGTGCAGACCTCACTATCTGCCTCTGGAGTTTACGGCTGTGTTCGCTGTTGCCGTTTACATAGCGCCGGATGCTAATACTAACATCGCGCTGAAGGAGCTACATGACAACATCAGCTCTCTTCAGAACAAGCACCCGGAGGCTTTCTACGTGGTAGCGGGGGACTTTAACCATGTAGAACTGACGAACTGCATGCCGAAGTTTAAGCAGTATGTGAACATTCCAACACGTGGAAATAACACGCTGGACGGTGTTTACACCAACATAAAAGACGCATACAGAGCCTTCCCCCGCCCCCAACTCGGGCTCTGCGACCATATCTCCGTCATGCTGGTGCCTGCATACCATCCCCGGCTGCGACGCTCCAGACCCACCCAGAGGACCATCACTGTGTGGCCCAGTGACGCCGACGCTGTGCTGCAGGACTGCTTCGGCTGCACAGACTGGCAGGTCTTCAGGGAGGCTGCTGAGTACTACACATCTGCTGTTCTGGGGTACATCAGCAAGTGTGTGGAGGATGTCACTACCACCAAGACTGTGACTTGCTACCCGAACCAGAAACCCTGGCTGAATGCAGAGGCACGTTCTCTGCTGAAAACCAGGGATGCTGCGTTTAGGTCTGGTGATTCGCAAGAGCTCCGGAGGGCAAGAAGAGAGCTGACTGCAGGAGTTAAGAGGGCAAAAGCTGCATATGCTCAGAAAATTCAGGGACACTTTTCCTCCCAGGATCCACAGAGCATGTGGAAGGGCATCAAGTGCATGACAGACTACAAACCTAAAACTGCACAATGCCCCAAAGACCCCTCCCTGCCTGAGGCTCTCAACAATTTCTACGTCCGGTTTGAGAACCCTGACACCCTCACCAGCACCAGAATAACAACTTCACCAGGAGAAGAACCCATCAGTGTAACTCCAGCAGAAGTAAGGAGGACGCTGAGGAGGATTAACTCCCGGAAAGCTGCTGGCCCAGAAAACATCCCCGGACGGGTGCTGAGAGTGCGCGGACCAGCTCTCAGACATGCTGGCGGACATCTTCAATGCCTCCCTCATCCAGGCAGCTGTCCCCATCTGCATGAAGACCGCCACCATCATCCCGATCCCAAAGAGCTCCGCAGCGACAGGTCTGAATGACTATCGGCCAGTAGCCCTCACACCGATAGTCACAAAGTGCCTCGAGAGACTGGTTCAGACCCACATCAAAGCCACCATTAATGTCACTGTTGATCCACACCAGTATGCATATAGGAAAAATCGATCCACAGAGGATGCCATTTCCTCCGTGGTCCACAATGCCCTCACCCACCTGGAGCAGAGGGATTCCTACGTCCGTATTCTGTTTGTGGACTTCACATCTGCCTTCAACACCATGATTCCTCAGACTCTGATTAAAAAACTCTCCTCACTTGGACTGAGCTCTTCCATCTGCAACTGGGTCTTGGACTTCCTGACCAACAGGCCGCAGTCTGTGAGGATTCACAGCATCTCCTCCCCCACCATCACCCTCAGCATTGGCTCCCCTCAGGGCTGAGCCCCCTCCTGTTCACACTGCTAACATATGACTGCTCGCCTATCCATCCAGGCTGTCATATTGTGAAGTTTGCAGACGACACAGCAGTGGTAGGATGCATCACAAACCTTGATGAGTCCAGCTACAGGCAGGCGGTGGAACACCTGGAGGGTTGGTGCAGAGAGAACAACCTCTGCATTAATGAAAAGAAAACCAAGGAGATGATTTTGGACTTCAGAAGGGGCAAGCATGCCCACCTCCCCCTGCACACGGGAGGATCTGCGGTGGAAGTGGTTAACAGCTACAGGTATTTGGC
>JAVLVB010000002.1:10321245-10350375 GCA_032876305.1 Orestias chungarensis
CTTCTCCCAGGGACTTGGATCTATATTCTATCAGGTTTGGCAGCTGCTTCAAACCTTTTCCGGATTAGTTTACAATACAATACTGGAATATCTGTAATGATTAAAAAAATTAAATAAAAATGGTGGCATCACAATGATTAAATTACAGCGAGACTGTTGTTGTAAAATATAAAAGATCTTATATCATTTCCAATATGTAAAATTATGACTGTTTTCACAGCTCACCTTCAATAAATGACCATGCAGAGAGATTTTAAGAACGTGGACCCTGTCCAAAATATATTTTGCCATCTGCACTTATTTTGTTTGCAAATTGTGAATGATAGAAAGTGGAGAATTGAGAACCTTTTCAGGATAACAGAAAGCAAATAATGTAAGAATCTACTTTGTCCAAGCAACCATAACACAAATAGTAGATTGTGTATGACAACAGATCTACAGAAAAAAAAGAAAAAAAAACGAAATCTCAAAGTAATAACAGGCTGGTATGGTTTTATGCCATCCATCCCAAAGTCAAATCTGATTACTGACTTATGATATGAAAAAATAATTAGATAATGTTAAAAAGACAGCAATGCAATTTCCTAACAATTTTACTGTTATAATATGTTATTATTGTGCCAAATAACAGAATAAAGTAACTATATTTAGCTATATATTTTTTTACATTTTCCATCTTTAACATGGTGGCATTACTTACCTATCCAGATTGAATAAACGTGTATTTGTAAAGGATCAATGCAGTCAGAAGGAGATGGTCTAACCGTCCAAATCATTGGATGTGAGAAAAAATGTAGTCGTTGTCTTTACTGCTGTGATAAGTATTCACCAGAGAAAGCGTGTGATATACCCACCAGGGTAGAAACTTTATCATGTGTCTGAAAAAGGAACCAATTATTTTCTTTTTTTTTCTTTTAGGTAAAGGAGATGCGATCACTTTTTAATTCATCTGAAAATATGCGATATATCAGCGTTTGAAATTCAGCCAAAAATTGGTAATAATATGTGTTAGGAAACAACAGTTCCACATAGTTAAAAAAACAATAGACTAACAGATCCATTAAAGTAACTTCTTTATTTAGGATTGTCATCAACTCTCAGGCTATTGACATTAACAATTAAAATGTATTTTCTTACAAAGAAGAAAACCACAAGTTTTAATATATGGGTATGTAAGCTACGATAGTTACATGGTGAGACGAATGCAGTTGCTGGGCAACAGATGCTGTTGCATAGTCTAGTCTTTGAAAAATCTGGGGCGTCATCCAACAAGGATAGTGACTCTTTTCAGCTATAGATGTGACCACAGAGCATCATTAAGGATATTCACACTAGCAGAGTGGCAGGAATATATGACACACTGCATCTTATTTCAGCAAACAGATAAATCATCTGAAGCCTTTATTGTAATGTCCATTGAACTATTGTCTAAGAATTGCCTTTTTTTTTGGCAACTTAGTCTTTACATCGATTTAAAAAAACAAGCTCTTAAATTCCTGGTTATAAAGATAAAACATCTTAAAAAGGTGAAATTATAGCAAGGCTTCTGGAATGAAGATTCTGTTTATTATTTGAGTTTTTCACCTGTTCTCCATCATGACAAAAGATAGAGAATCCTATGGATCTCCCCAGAGGAATCTCTATATCCTACTTCTATTGTTTAATTATTAAAACTGCCTTCACTCTTTTCCTCCATATCATAGAGGATTTACAAAGATATCCTACATACTGTTACTTGATGGTACCTGGCTTCATCCTTCCAGAGACCGCCATCTCTATCTCTATCAGGTTGACCCTTTCGTGTCTCAGTTTATGCTCTTCCTTCACCTATCGTTATTCCCACCCAGTAGTGTTTTTGACCCTTGTTTTCTTCAACTACATGCCCACCAAGGCCTCCTACTATACAAGTTCCATTCTTTTTTTCCCCTTTGGGAACAGTTGCTACAATTTCAATCAAGTTTCAGCCTTTGGGGTTAGACACTGCACATGTCCAACAATTATTTCTTCCATTTTCAGCTTTAAAGTCATAATCCGGCGTGTTACCCTATGTTACTTTTTCAGTGCTATTCATATGTTCTTAACTCAAAATTACTTCTACTTTATGGCTCTTCATATTTTTCCACTGAACAGAAACCATATAAGGTAAATAGGCTGAATGTATATTACACTTTTCAAGTCATGTCCATCAAGTCTTTTCAACAAAATGTTGGTTGGGGTGGTTTTGTCTTTGCAGCATTTTTTTTCCTATGATGCTTATTCTCTGTAACATAAGGGTGTCCTATTTCTGACATGTACTGAGCGAAAAGATACAAAATTCACACATATGACAGTAGGAAAAAAATCTGAAATTCAAATAAATATCTGACTGAGATATTGAATGTGACATTTGAGGTTTCATCTAAAACTTACTAAATAGGAAGTAGTCACTTGACCTTAGTCACTGACTATCCATTGTTTAAATGTCAACAAGCAAGACATGCACTATCAGGGGAGCAATCGTGTGGCTGCAGCTGAAACTCCTGCCTCCCTGAAGTTGGGTGCTTTTCTGATAATACAGTGTTAAAATTGAGTTCCCAGCAAAAACAATGTTCCTAAAAACAATTTTGTTCTTCTTTTGTGCCTGTTACTTCTAATTGAAAGAAGGAAAAGCAAACAGTATTTTTAGCCGCCACTACAAATGCAAAAATTTCTACCTGCTTTCGTATTTACAGGCATTGTTTTTCCCTCTGTGAAGATAATGTCAAAATCTGTAACATCTATTTCTGCGCAGGTCTGAGGCTTTTCTTCATCAAATTACTACAAAGTCTTCAAAGCCAGATGGAAAACCCACTGCAGCTCAGTTGGAATCTGAATTTGATTGCTTTGAGAACAGTTATTTGTTTTAGTGTTTTTTTTATTTATTTTTTACTTCTGATAGTGATGAAAAGTTTTTAAATGCATATCTTATTTTTATTCACATTTTAGCCCATGCATTGACAAAATGATTGGTAATATGTTTAACAAGACCTAATCAGTCCATCTGCCCTTTAACAAGATTTAAATGTTTATTATAAATGTCACAAAGACCAAATAGTTAAATTATTCTAAACTTTAAAAAAAAATCCTCCTATGTGCCATTGGACTGAAGGGTCTTCAGTTGGAGCAACAACTTAGTAAAGGAGAGTATTCTGCTTTCTCATCAGACAAATGAACAAAAAATGTGTATGCCTTTTTTTTATATTTGACTCTCACATTTGCTGCATTACAAGTCTATTGAAAGGGGAAAAAAAGAAAAAAACACTCCAAAAAACTCCACCTATTCCATTGAAACCAAATATCTGTCAAATAGTTACATTTTTTACCTGACACTGCATGCTTTAAAAGCCAATTTTCTTAAATAAATGATCCTAGTCTAAGATAAAAGGAATTTGGAATGATATTTCCTAAGTTGTCTAAATAGCTTTATGTTGTAATGTAAAACATATGGCAACTTTCTAAACTGAAATGGCACTCAAGATACATGTTTCAACAGTTTAAGTGTCTCCTTAGAAGACTGTGACTTTGATATAGTTTTAAACTCCAGGCCTTCTTGGCTCATTAAAAATCTAATGATCCTGACCCTCAAGAGTGGGATGAGATGTGTTGGTGCTGCTTTGACTTGACTGATACATAAAGAAAATATAAACTTTGAATAACTCAGTGTGAGCCTGCCTCTCTCTTCAAACGTCTAGAAGAAGAGGTGTAGATTAATTTTACATTTTGGTTCTTGTGTCTTCATTTAACTTTGTCTTAAGGGGTGTTATGCCATATAATGTTATCTCAAAGGGTCATAAACTTAACTCTCTTGTTTATTGTAAGGGGGGGAAGGTCTGTTTTACTTAGGGGGAGGGTGACTTTTGATTTAGGGGCACATGAAATAGGTTATCATGAGCTGGTTGTGAGTTAAGAGATTGAAGGCTATAAAATTCTTGTGGGATGTTGTTTGAGTCAGAGTCTCATGGAACCTCTGGCTTGTATGAGGCTCTCCTACAGCTGTAGAAATTAAAGCATATCCATTTATTTCTAGGTGGTTTTCTTACCTGTTTATTTAAGGTCTAATTTTCCACAGCAATAGGCAAAATCTCCGATACAGTTTTTGATTGTACATCTGGAACAGGTGTTACAGCATTTGTAATGAATGAGCAAAATAAAATGTCTCTGTGGACATTTAACTACTGTATGTGAATATTGTCTTCTGGTACTACTACTACTGCTGTTCTGGCTGAAGGCATTTATATCGCAAAATATGTCTTACATTAGCTTTTTTGTTACCACAAAAAATAAAGAAAAATAAAGAAAATGTCCACTTTAGGTAGACACAAATAATTCTAATGAAGAGAAGAATAGAATAAAACTCCATCCTAAGGGGAAATTCAAAAAGCTTAAAGCAGCCCTACAGAATCATCACAGCACACAGTTTTATTGCTATATAGACTAAGAAGCACCAAAAAAAAACTTAAAAATACAAGTAAACTTAAATTAAAGCCTAAAATCGTTGTGTTTCTAATTAATAGAGTACTTAATTACTTATATACGCATGTACAAGTATGTACATTTTGATGTATTAAAATGCAGGTATGTGTATACAGCTTGATCAACCTGGGAAGTTTGAAAGCCTATTGACTTTGTGACAAAGGATCTCCTGAGGCGCTAAATTCTGAATTGCATGGAGACCACCGTATGGTGTGGCTACTCTTCTAACAACCCATGAGCCTTCAAGGTGGACTTCAATTCATTCAAAATCTGTTTCTTTACAACAGATCTTACAGTTTCCAGCCTGCCCAGCACTGAGCAGGCCCTTTTTACAACCTTGTCCAACCTTTAGAGTTATTGTCCCCAACACACTGCGGGATTAAAAAGTGCACTAGCTACAAATGTGTGGTAGAACATTGACAACTGTGCTACACAATCATCCTTGGAAAAAACAGCCAACTCTGCCCCTTCTTGTAGAGGGCCAAGTCAAGCCATGTCATCCAGGAAGATCCCAGATATTAGTAGGTGTTCACTATCTCAATCTCATGCCCCTGTAATGAGATTGGAAAATGTCGTAACTTTTCAACTACAATTAACTACAACATTCTCTTTTGCTTTGTTAAAATAATGAGAGCATTTTATTTTTTTACCTTGTCTTTAAAATAAATCACAATGTCCCTATACTTGCTCCTGATCTCTTGTATTACAAATTAAAAATAGGAGTGACATCAGAGTATTTTTGGTGCAGTACATTACTGGGTACATTGTGGGGCTCCGGTGTGAGAAACCACTAGTAATTTTGAAGTATGATTTTTACATTTTCATGTGCAATCTCTCCCAGTCAACATGCGGAAGACCTTTGTCAGTTCTGAGTGCAGATGTGTCTTTTAATGTATTTAAACTGGCTATTCTTGGACTGCTAATCCACAACCAAGTACATACATCTGCAGAAATGTGGTGCTACTGTGGAAATAATTGTAACAGTCATGTGGGGATTTGTGTAGAAACTCTGAAGTCATAAGTGGACATGTATATTTATGTACTACAGTAGAGGGTATTTTTTTTCAGATGGCAAACAACAACTGGGAACAATGTGCTAATACAATTTACAGAAATAGGCTACTACCCAATAATCTGAGCCAGGTTAAACAACATTTAAAGTAGCTGCTTGAGATCTACTTCAAAGAACACCACCATTATACTAAATCTTGTGTGAAGATTAAATATTGCCAAGTTTGCCCAATAGATGGTTAAAAAAAAGAATTCCAATGTAAAGATTTGAAACAGATACAATCAAGTATATATATATATGTATATATATATATATATATATATATATATATACTTGATTGTATGTGGCTGTTGTCAAACTTACGGTAAAACAAGTGGTTTTATTTCAAATGTTATTTTAAATTAAATTATGTTTATTAATAATAATAATATTAATAATAATAAAATAACTAAAACATGCACAACATGCCAAATATGCATGTCAAATATGCAAAGAGTTTCTTTAGATAGGTGCATCGCCAAGCACAAAAATACTTGCAGTTAACTTGAATCAGCATCATCACAGGACATGTGCAAAACACATTTAGCTGTGAGAGGCCATAAAAGTCAGTTGAAGTGGATAGAGAAAACAAAACAAATCATGTGAAGCACTGTGTTTGCTGCTGACAGGGCATTTTGTTTTTGGCAGGTGCTCATACTAAATCAATGGCTGGAAGGGTGGGAGTTTTATTAAACTAAATAGTATATGCGATTAACAGCTGTGGCACTGTATCAAAGTGTAATGAGTGTGTACATAAAGACCGGATGAGGAATACAGAGATTTATGTTAGTTTCACAACTCCTTTGCAGAATTATTATATGGCGGTTATCTAGAATGGACACATTCTGTTGTTAGATATGATATTTAAGGACATTGATTTATTTACTTTTCTTAACAGTAAAAACTCAGTTACATCTACTGTTTTTTTACAACTTAACAAGGACTCATAGTCATGTCTACACAACACAAAATGAGTAGGATGGGAAACAACTTTGTTACTGCAAAAACTGGCCCAGTGTTTGGAAGTGATATAAGAAAAGAAAAATTCTATTTAAATAGAAATGTGGGAGTAAGCAGATTGTTCAATTCTGCAAAAGCATTTAATAAAAATCTGTTCTTTGATCAGAAAATGAAACATGTTACCTTAGCAGCTGTCTTACCTGACTAGTACATACATACCTGGCGACAATAACACTTGCACATACTTAAGTATCTATACTGCAGCTGCCTACATGTGCTTCAACTGTGTGTTATTTAGTTGTAAAATGTAAAGCTGTCGTTTTAAAAAAGGGAATTAAATCGGAATGCCTTTAAGATTTTTTTACAATAATTTTACCCTTACGGGACAAACTTTGTAATATGATTAGCCATCAAATTTTTCCTCATTGTAACTGGAGTTATTAAAAATTAAAATTTCATTAATGACCCACATTAACTTTAAAACTGATTTCCAATTTAGTCATGCTGTTTTATTATAAGTTTGTGTTTTTTAATAAACAGGCCAATGATTCCTAAGGATTTAATAGTAGAAGCAGAAGTGCTCACTTAATGGAAAAGGTATTATGTGATATCAAGATGCTCATTAGGGGGCATTATCTTTAGAATTTATGTTTTTTCAAAGGATTTGTTTATTGCATATTTAATGTATGTTTTGTTTAATGTACTTGTTCTTAAATGTATTATTAAGAGTAACAAAATTAGAATTAGAACAAAATAGATTTTGTATGTACATATAGGTTTCACATTGACACTGACAAATCGGACACAAATATGCGTAGAATAGAGACTTCAAACAGATTTACCGTCAAAATAATAGTTTTTGGATCTTACTTCAGCAGGAATTGGTTTGAATTAAGGCCTGCTTTGTACACTTCTTTAGCAGGGCAGTAAAAAAAACATTTGTAAAGAATATTATAGGTTAAATAATTTACAGTAAACAGAATTTTCTTAGGGCAACCTTCTTGTAATCTAAACAAGAGACAGATGGTTTTGATGTTCATTAGAAAATATTTATTAATCAGTTTCATAAGTCAATCTAAGTTCTAAATAATTTCAAGATTCTTACACATAACGGAGCATAATTCAAATGCTTATTGATCTATGTTGTAAATACAACTGCAGCCTGTCATTGAAAATATTCTATTAATTTACATTCTCACAAAATTATTGAAACATGAGTGCACAACAATTAAAACTTCAGCTATATAAATAGATATCTACAGAAGGATAATAAAAATGATTGCCTACTGAGCAATAACATGTGCATAGAAGGGCAACACATATTTAAATACATTTCAATATTTTTTTATAAATGACTATAAACCAATGTACTTGCAAAGACTACAAGTCTAAAAACAAGTAGGGGCAATAAAGAACATCTTACTTCTCTATTTTCTGATATTGACATAAGTTAAAACTTTTTTTAAAATTGGACACTTACTGTTAAAGGCATTTTTTTACCCGACTGTGCTACAAAAATTGTTTAGCTGTGGTAGATGGTAAAATGTCAGTGTAAAAAATAATTGGAATCTGTTAATTTGGAAGCTCTGCCATTTTGTTGATTAAGATAGATCATGGTCCTGTGCAATAGTTAACATTGGAAAGTGGGCTTTGTCTACTTTTTATTTTACAGAAATGTCAAGGTGTATGGCAAGTATTTATTCCATATTCTCGATATCAGATCTCAGTGTTCTTTACTAGTTTACACTTTGACCATACTAGTTGAACATTTTTAGCACTAGCTCAGCATTTTGTTGCACTAGTATATCAAAAGGTTGCACTAGTCACACTATTCAAGCAACTAGTAACACTTTTGTCCTGCTGGTTTGAGAAGAGGCCTCACTAGAAAAGCCATGGCTCCTACCAGTACCATCAAGGTCCGAGCTAGTCATCATTTTAAACTTTACATTTTAATTAGTGGCATATATTTTGTGCTAGTTCAGTAGTAAACTTTAAAGGCTTACTGGTAAATACACAAATGACTACTAGTCATTTCCAAAGTATCCACTAGTTAACTAGTTATGGCCTCTTCAGTCTTACTAGTTTCATAGACAAGTAGGGTTTTTACTTGTTGAGTAGTCACATCAACATGAAGTATAATATACACTAGTAAAAAAAAAACAACATTCCTAGTTAACAAGTAGAGTTCAGGATGCTTACTTGTTAACTAGTAAATCCAGATATTACACCAGTACCACCATTGAACATTTTTTTCCCCAAAAAGAATAACTTGCATACCAATGGCAATGTTTTATCTTTCACAAGTTAACTTGCTTGAAATGTGATGTCCCACCAATCAGCCTACTTGACAAACATGTACAGCGTTAGAAATAGCAAGTTGGAAATTTTTTATACTCATTTCTTAGAACTAATTGACACTTGCTTGTCACAATGTGCAACTTAAAACAACATCCTTTTCTTCCACTTATATAGTGCTAAACACATTTGATAAAGATGCCTTGTCTTCTCTTTTAACCTTAGGGGTATACTTCATATTTTTTCGATCCTCATTGCTTTGAAGTTTTTTCTTGCTAAAGTTATTCTTTTGTGGTAAAACTTGTCAGTATCCTTTTAGAGTCTCAGGTTTGCGGATGTGACTACAAGTGAAAAGAACCAAAGGAGGCAAGTCTTGGCTGCATTCTAACTGGAAGCTGCAAATAATATAATTGTTTTTAGGGAGGAAAAATCTATTTAATGTTAACAGATGTTACCCTAAAGCAGAGGCCTCCTGCATGTTGCAAGAGCTAGAGTTTTCACACTCATTGCAAAAATGCAGTTCATTTGATATTAGCTGAAGACTATCCACTGTACAATGAGCCAGAGCTCCATGGGCTCACTTCATAATCCTTGGGGGACAGTTTTATCCCCAGAGGAAACTGTCCATTAAAACTGGAAGTTTGGCCTCTAGGGCTCAGACAAGGAATCTGGCAATTGTAAGATTTTTCTGTGATTTCTCACTGTGAGAGTATGAACAGGCTGTGCCCAGTTGCAGAACACACAGCTTTATATGTTCATAACTGCATACGACCCAAGCTTTCTGTTTTTCTCAGTAGTATGTTTTATGGCCAACATAATGTTCTAAAATGCCTAATCATATTGCAAGTGTTGAACGTATTTAAAACAAGGGCAGTTTTATTTAAACAGTGTGGAAATATTAAAAAAAAACCTTCAGTAAGTAGTTGTAATAATATGATTGAAATGTGGTTTACAAATAAGTATTTTCCATTGTGTATCTTTAAATAAAATAGGCACTGACATTTTCAAAGGAAATTAAAGATATCCAATAATTTACAAATGAAAAGGAGGTCTATTACGCTGCTAAAAGGATACCTTTTGCATAAGCTCTAATTTTATGTGTGGTAATATGGGTTACACTTCAAAACTGTTCTCAAATTTGGAGGCTTTCATAACAACTAAGGGTTGAGGCAAATATAAGTAAGTGTACAAACCGGATTCCAAAAAAGTTGGGACACTAAACAAATTGTGAATAAAAACTGAATGCAATGATGTGGAGGTGCCAACATCTAATATTTTATTCAGAATAGAACACAAATCACACATCAAAAGTTTAAACTGAGAGAATGTATCATTTTAAGGGAGAAATATTTTGTTTAAAAATTTCATGGTGTCAACAAATCCCCCAAAAGTTGTGACAAGGCCATTTTTTACCATTGCCATTTTTGTGGCATCCCCCCTTCTTCTTACAACACTCAACAGACATCTTGGGACAGAGGAGACCAGTTTCTGAAGTTTAGAAATACGAATGCTCTCACATTCATGTCTAATACAGGCCTCTATCTGTTCAATGGTCTTGGGGCTTCTTTGTCACACCTTCCTCTTTATGATGCGCCAAATGTTCTCTATAGGTGAAAGATCTGGACTGCAGGCTGGCCATTTTAGTACCCGGATCCTTTTCCTACGTAGCCATGATGTTGTGATTGCTGCAGAATGTGGTCTGGCATTATCTTGTTGAAAAATGAAGAGTCTTCCCTGAAAGAGATTACGTCTAGATGGGAGCATATGTTATTGTAGTTATTAATGGTGCCTTTGCAGACATGCAAGCTGCCCATGCCACAAGCACTCATGCAACCCCATACCATCAGTGATGCAGTTTTCTGAATGGAGCATTGATAACAACTTGGGTTATCCTTGTCCTCTCTGATCCGGATGACATGGCGTCCCAGTGCTCCATAAAGGACTTCAAATTGTGACTCATCTGACCACAGAACAATCTTCAATTTTGCCATAATCCATTTTAAAAGACCCATGGCGCAGTGCAAACGTCTGAGCTTGAGGAGCATGCTTACAAATGGCTTCCTCTTTGTACTGTAGAGTTTCAGCTGGCAATGGCGGATGGCACGGTGGATTGTGTTCACTGACAATGCTTTCTGGAAGTATTCCTGAGCCCATTCTGTTATTTCCTTGACAGTGGCCTTCCTGTTTGAGGTGCAGTGATGTTTAAGGGCCAGGAGATCACAAGCATCCAGTAGAGTTTTACGGCCTTGACCCTTACGCATAGCAGTTGTTCCAGATTCTCTGAATCTTTTGATGATGTTATGCACGGTTGATGATGATAGCTTAAAAGTCTTTGCTATATTACGCTGGGTAACAATTTTCTTGTATTTCTGCACTATCTTTCTGCGCAACAATGGTGGAATTGGTGATCCTCTTACCATCTTGGCGTCACATAGACACTGACACTCTGAGAAGCTCTTTTTATACCCAATCATTTTGTCAATTGACCTAATTAGTATTAATTGGTCTTCCAGCTGTTCGTTATATGCTCAATTTCCTTTTTCCAGCTATTTATTGCTAGTTTTGATCTGTCATCTAGGTTCTATTTCGAATAAAATATTGACATTTGCCATCTCCACATCATTGCATTCATTTTCTATTCACAATTTTTTTAGTTTCCCTAATTTTTTGGAATCAAGTTTGTGTTTATTTTTAAACATTCTGACATAGACCTTTTGTGTTAAAATTTAGTGTTGTCTGTCTGTGTTTACTTTCCTCGCTGCTCCTTAGCCTCCCTGCCGATTATTCATTTTTCCCACCTGTACAGCTCACACCATTCCCAATCAGTTTCCTTCTGTTCAACTTGTTCCTTGGTTTTATAAGCAGGTAACTATCAAAAAGACATCACCAGATTTGTGTTAGTAGATATTTAGTGGTTCTTTCTTTCATACCAAATCATGTTGTTTGCTTTTCCTCTCAGATTCCGGGCACGTTCAAGCCCTTGTTGGTTGCATCCATCCTACTTTTCATTGTACAGCTCTTCTTTTTGGTAATTTTTTCCACTTGTTTAAAAGATATATTGGTGGGTGGATGGGGGGGGGGGTGTACAGAGTGAAAGGGAATGTATGCACAGACCAATATTCAAATGGAAACAAGTAAACAAGCAAACAAAACAATAGGACAAAAAATCTAGCTGCTACTAGATCGCTCCTGAAGCATGCTTGGGAAACTGCGAAATGGCAATGAATCATAACTGTGGAGATATAATTAGCAGAAAGCAGAGCAAAGAAAGCAATGTATGCAGCACATAACACATAAATAAATATGAGGCAAACTTGTTGTTATTAATAAACAGATCGGCACAGTTAAAGGGTTTTGATCTCTGTCAAGAGTGATTGCGCGTGAGAATGGAGAAATTGTGATGCAGGTATTACATGAATTATGCTCAGCCATTGGTACAGAGGGCCACTGCCACCCCCCTCCCAGAGCCCAGAGCCAGCAGAGGAAGCACAAAGTCCAGGACACCGCGGCCACGCAAAAGTACAGAGATCAGACAGCCCACCGCAGGTAAAGTACGCACCAACCCAGAGGACCGCAGAGTGGGTCCGGGGTAGAGCCCCCCGCTGGTAACAGGAGCAGCACCCTACCCGTCCCGCCAGGCCCCGGCCGCCCGGGCAAGGGCCAGGACCCAGGGCCCAAACGCCCTAGCACCCCCAGCGCCCAGCAGAGGGCCCGCCCGACACCCGAGAGGGACAGGCGGCGGATCGATACAAGCCCCCGTGCTCTCAGCACTGCACCCCAGGGCCCAGTTCGTCCGCAGGGTGAGGAGGGGGCAGGGCACGACCCCCCTACACGGGAATAGCATGGGGAGGCAGAGGACACCCAGTCATAAACCCACTCCCACCCACATTCATACACAATCACACATACTCAATCACTCCCACACTCACTCACTCACCCACTCACTCACACAGTCAGTCAAGGTATGGATGGGATTGGTGGTTGGGGGGGACCAGCCTCTGGTGCAGCCCAGTGGGCAGCATCCAGGACAAGAAGCGCCCTCACCGACGCCGCATCGACCACCCCAAGCCCGCAGACCAATCTCCCCCCACCCCGAATAGCACCCAGGAAACAGGGGTGTGGGAAGACCCTTCCCCTCCCCCCTCTGGCCCAAAATGTTGATTAATAAGATATAATTAAAATGGTAGGAAAGGGGATATAGAGGGAAGAATGCAACGGTTTGCAGACAGTGGAGTTCCCCCCAAGCCCCGCCCCAACCACAGACCCTCAGTGTCAGGACATGCAAGGAGCTAGGAGCCACGCAGAACCGGCAACGTGATCTCCACTCTCCGGCTGCTGCACAGCCCCCGCCCCAAACCGCCCTGTGTGTAGTGTGTGATTTTGTGGTATGTAATAGTGATTAATGTGGATTTAAGAATGAGGGAGAGTGGTTCATGCAGTGTGGCAAAGGACTACTTAACCCCACTCCAGAAACCACACATCGCCCCCAAAGGCCCTAAGTGTGTGGGTGAGTGTTGTGGACTTGAGCCATAGAGGAGAGGGGAGTAAGGTGTGTAAGACCAGGAGCAGAAGCGCTGCCCCCCGCAGAATGGGACCAGATGGTTCGAAAAGGCGCCCCCATCTCCCAGCCGCCACCAGGGGGACAGTAGGAGCCAAAGTCCGCCCGACCCTTGACAGCCGCGACCGCGACCCTAGAGCCACGACCAGCCCAGGAGACCACCCACTGGTCGACCGAGAGGTGGCTGGTGATAAAGGAAGATGGGGGGGGGGGGTACTCACTGCATCCACTCTGGGAGGGAACACGGGCCCAGGACCATGAGCTTCCAGCCCCACCAATACCATCACGCAAGGAAGAGACGCAAACGCACCCACATCCCACCCAACCCCACACTTTTTTGTGGAATCCTGAAGACTAAACAGAGACCCCAGAGTAACCTGCCTAGGCGGGGGCCGGCAGCCACCCACCACCATGCCGACATGTCCAAGGCCGCCCAAACCCCCGGGTACAGGCGAACCCCACAACCAGGCTGAGGAGACCCCAGGGCGCCACAGCCCCAGCCCCGCCCCCCAACCCCCACCCGGGCAAATAAGTGACCCAGCAAAAGACAGGCAGCCAGCGCCCTGGGCCCCACAAAGGCCCCATCCAAAACCATGCAGCAGCACCACCCACAGGTCACCAATGCAGACCTACGGACAAGATACACGGCACAGCAACCGGGAGCTAGCCAACCCTCGGACCCGGATGCGCGCCTGCTGCCACAAAAACCAAGATCCTCCCACTGCCAACTCCAGAGCGACCTAAAACAGTGACACAATGACCCACCAACACCCCTAAGTGATGGAGCCAATAATCGAAGACCAGAGATTGCAGGTATCAGTCAGATGATGTTTTGAAGTGGTATACATTGTTTCAATACTGAAATGATCTAATAGAAGGTTCCTAAACTGATTCTTCCTTGTTTACCAGTTCAGGAGAGTAGTTTTCTTTGCAATACATAGGGCAGTGAGTCTTATAGGTGATACATTAATTTATATGCTGTTGCCACCCAGGTTACCCAATAAACATAGTGTGGGAAATGGAACTGGAACATTACATTTAAACATGACAAACCTCAATCCATAATCCCTGAACGTGTGCACAGTACCATAGCGCCTACAGATAGTCATCAGGTGTGTCATCTGTAATCTGTGAGCAGATGTTTGTATGTTTAAGACCCATCTTGAACATTCTTTGTCCTTTTTAATGAGTTCTTTGAAGAATCTTATATTGTATAAGTTGTAGATTTGGGTTTCTTAGAGTTCTAAAGGTGTTACAGCATATTAGTGACCAAAAAATTCTGATCTGATTCTAAAGATAAGTCTCTCGCCCATTTTAAAGATGGTAAAGAAATGGAATTGTCTATCTTGGATAATAGCTTACATATTTTGAGAGGTATTTTGGGGAGCAGATGTTTAAAAATTCTGCTACCCTGCAAGGGAGTTGTAGACCTAGTTGCTTATCAATGCATTTCTCATTAATTACTGCCTTTATTTGTTGGTATTCTAAGAATATGTTGCTATTTATTACATATAGTGTTATAAGTGTATCAGATGAAATAAATTTACCATGTTGAGCTATGCGCTCCAGAGTCTTTATTCCATTGTTTTTCCATAATGTAAAGTTTAGCATTGTGTTGTTTTGCAGGATGTCAGGGTTGTTCCAAATAGGTGTTAATTTGCATGGATAGAGTGAGGCTTTGGTTAATTTAAGAAATTACCACCAGGCTTTCATAGAGGAGCTAATGTTGATGCTTTTAAAGCATTTATGATGTTTAATGCTTGGGCTAATAAATAGTAAAAGACAGATTTCCAGATTATCACAGAATTTTTGTTCTATATCCATCCATTCTTCATCTCGTGGGTTACTTTTATACCAACGTGAGATGTATTGCAGTCGAATGTGATTTGGCTTTGTTAGCTCTGAGAGCCTGGGCGATATGTTTATTCCCAGGTATGTAATGTTTCCTGACTTCAGCATATTAGTTGATATATACTGAGGACTGCAATTAACTGGCAAAGCTATAGATTTTGACAAGGTAATTGAATAATCAAAAAGTTCTGAGAATTTGTTCATTAGTGCAATAGTTTTAGTTAGAGAGAGCCGTGGATTCTGGAGGAAATACATCATCCGCATATGGACTTATTTTATATTCAATATTTTTGGCCTGAATGACTTTTTTTATCTCCGCTTTCTCGGATGACAGTTGCTAGGGGTTTGATAAATAGTGCAAAAAGTGAAGGGGACAGTGGACACCCTTGTCTGGTGCCTCTCTGCAGACTAAAGGTTGGAGGATTTTGATAATTGGTTCGTACACAAGCATTTGAAGAGCTATAAGGATTCTTTTATAAATGATGAACCAAACCCAAATTTGTCTAATACTGCAAACAGGAATTTCCATTTTACACAATAACATGCTTTTTCTGCATCTAATGAAAAAATTATGGCTTCCAGGTTATTGATAGTGGAATAGGCTATAATATTAATTAGTCTATTAATTAATTAGTATTTTTCCAGTCTTCTAGCAAGAGCTTTTGAGATTATCTTGAGATCTACATTTATCAAGGATAAATATTGGCCGGTAACTGTATGGGAGAATAGGATCTTTCCCTGGTTTCTGGAGCAAAATAATATTAGCAGAATTCATATTTGAGGGAACTTTGTTTTTCTGCTTGATTTCAGATATCATCCTATAGAATGTTGGTGCAAGTATAGTCCAAAATTCATTGTAGAACTCAGCTGGGAAACCATCTGGTCCTGGAGCTTTATTATCAGAAAACTGTAGTAGGGCTTTATGGAGCTCACCAATTGAAAGAGGATAGTCTAACACCTTGACCTGTTCTTGTTGTAATTTTGGAAGACTAATGTTGAGAAGAAATTCTTCAAGTTTTATATCTGATGGATCATTACTTAACACCATTTTATAAGTAGATCTGCAGGCTTCCATCTCTGGTTGATCATGACTATGTCTGGTCTCATTGGATTTATTTGCCTTGCCATTCACAGATACTAAACTGGCTTCTGATATTTTGACAAAAACCTTATTTCATTCCACACAACCATGGATCTTTGTGTTGCCCATAAACATGCCTGTCTGATTCTGCTTTCAAATGTCTGACCTCGTTTATACCAACAAATACCAATTATTGCTCAAGCCCACATATCTATTTGGCCTTTTCTCGTTGCATGTTCATGACCCTCACCTGTTTTATAAGCCTTTTGCTGGCTGTCATCAAAGCTGCCTGCTCCATCTTGAATTCATCCCCACAGGGATATCATTAAAACAGTTTTTAAATAATCGTACTGTGGTACGATCATTTTGCTGTGGTATAAAAGAAAAATCTGTTCAACAATGGGTTCATTGCTTATACTTAATGCCAATTATTCAGTCACTCCCACCAGTAATCCTATTGAGCTGGAGAAATGGGTAGTGCACCAGATGCAATTAGTCATTAGGAATCTGTATCCTAACCTGTAGGTTTTGCCTGCTCTACAGCAGTGCGATGACAACGTTGCTGATTTTTTGGAGACTGGTTGCATTGTCATCCTTTGGTGGTGCAGGGACATCAGGTGTCTCTTCCTACAACCCTCGATGCTAACTCCATGGTTCTCCCCTTCCTTTTTTTCGGCCCAATACATCACAAATGTTTGTGCACTCCTCCACCAGTCCAGAGTGAGATTTTCTTGAAAGCTTCAGTTCAGGGCGCAAGACCCATAAGAGAATGGACAGAAGAATTATAAAATAGTTCCTGTATTCATGCCTTGTGCACCTTATGTTCCCAATCAGAGTAAGCAGTGTCATTCGTTTCCACCTTCCTGTAATGCATATAAATCTAATTCTTAAGTTCTTACCTACACATCTCCTGTTTTGCCATAAGCAACCATTTGTGGAACGTCTCTCCTTTGTGATTCGAACAGTTTCTCAAACCCCAGATATAGACCCAAATTTACTGTTTTTTTGCAGATCAGTGCCAGGGTGACCTAGATGTCAAATCTCCTTAAGGGTCCCAAGATGCAGAGCTTCATGGTGACTTTTCTCTAAGTCTTTGAACATGCTAGATGCCATTCCCCATCTTCTACTCCACACTCCCTGGATATACCAGAGTCTAGTGCTTTGCAGAAACCTTAGATTGTCCTGTTTCTGCCATCCCCAGTGCCTCTGCTTCTGAGGTTTTGGTTCTGAAGCATCTTTGTGGTTTCAGGTTTGCCTTCTTGTCCCGTACTACGTTCTGTCTTGTTCCTGTCTTCAGCACCCAAGTTTTTTCTTCTCCTTAGTTGGCAACTGCTTCTAAAGGTTCTATGCTTCTGTTGTCCAGTTGAACTATTAGCGATTTTTGTATTTTTCTGGTCTTTCTACTTTATCAGTCTGAATAAGAAGAAGAAATCTGAAAAAAATGAAGATCCAATCTATGACAAAAAAAATCCACACATTGTCTTACATTTCTTTTTATTTTAGTATTAATGAAAGCAATTTTAGTCTTTATCCCCTCTTTATCCCTTCCTGGTGTTTATAGATATTACTTATATATTTTCTTTACAGGTATCTGATAGGTACAATATAAATTTCCAAAATATATCAGTTAGTTAAACAAAAAGTAAAGAAAATTAATTACTTTAAATGGCAACAATATAGATTTTTAGCTCTGTTGTAATTATTTTGATATTTGCGCTTCTTTGTATAATTTCTACATGTTTTACCAACCTAAGAGCACACTGACCTCTTTCTACAGAATATAGGACACAGGAGACGCATAATTATTTCCCCAATCTTTTTATAAGAAAAAAAGGAAGAGAACAATCTCTTGCAGGTGAAAAACTGTTGAAGACTATTGATTGAGAACAAACGACCTTGACTCTTGATTTTATCTTCCAGTCTCCACAGCTAACAAACAGCATGAAAGTCTTTGAAAATGTGTTATTCGGGAACAGATATTAACAAGGACTGACTGAGCAGGCTTCAAGGAACAAAATTAAGTGATCCACTTATGTGAATAGGATTCTCAGATTTGAGTGTCATAGCAGTTAGTTAATCACATATATTTCCTAAGGTGTGGCAACCCTTTATATGCAATATAAGCCAAAGCAATTCAAAAGTTTTTCTTATAATTTTTTTTGTTTTGTGTTTGTCTATTTTTCTGTTAGAAATCTTTACCATCTCAAGGTTTGCTATTCAGAAATGTGCTACTTGCTGCTAAGCTTTAACCATTAACAATACAATACATCTTTTTTAAGTAGTATGGTAGAGTAAACAGCATTATTAATGTTTCCAAAAATAGTTTGTTATTTTAAAAATTTGTGTGCAAAAATAAAGAAATAGAAGTGCACTTAAAATAAAATAATATAAACAAAGTTGCAAGTGGGCATCTTTCAACAACAACCTAAAACTTACTTTTCAACATTCTTGTGTTGCTTCTAACAAAGCATGACTGCCACTGAGAAACAAAAGCGCTCTCAGTACTTTGCATTGGCACAATTATGTCCAACATGTTGCTCCTGCAGCTGCGCAAGTCATCCGTATTCACCACCCATCTGCTGCTTTCAGGGAGATTGCATTCATAATTGAAACCGTTATTCTTTTCAGAAAAGCAAAACACACAACAATTATAGAAAATAATTTGAAGAAAAAGAAGTATCTTAAAATCTAAGGAAATGTCTCATGTCATAACCACTGGTTACCCTATGATGGGTGGATTTTATCCTTGGAGGGAAATTCTGACCATTAACTTATATTGTTGAGTTTGGACGATTTGGATTGGTATCAAGTCTTTGTGAAACTGATGCCCAGAATCGGCATCATGGGATTGATATAAAATTAAGAAACCATTTATTTACTCTATAGAAAAATAAATAAATATGTGTTATTTCAAATGTGTGTACAATAAAAAGGGTAATATTTTCATACCACATTAAAATGACAAATTTCACTAAAACGTAGTATGGATCAGCACTGAACTGAGCTCTCTTACTTTGATACATCAGTATTGGTTTTCCAATATCATGCAAAACTATGTTATATTGTCTTGTAAAGCTAATTCTATAAAGCTAATTCTGTTTTTGTGCGAGAAGTTGGTACAATATCTCTCAGCTGTCTTTACAATGCCATATTGTGGCATTCCAACTTAACTCAAGCAACATCTCAGTTTGTTCTTGTCTAGAGGAAATATAGTGCTGTTGAAAATGTCAACATATTAAAATATCTTTTTTGTGTGTTTTTAATGCTAGACATTGCCTTTGATTTAAATATTTTTGGGACGAAAAAATAAGCACATATAGAGAAACTACAAAAAGTAGAGATTTTGTAACACTGGCAAAGCTAAGAACACAGCTTTTTCTTAGACATATGTAGGTTTTTTTTTTTTTTTTTGTCATGACTTCCGGAATCCTCCTGACCCATTGAGATGTTTTGTAAATGAAGGTCTATTTCCAAAAAATAGGAAAATAAACAAGATAAAACAATAATTGTTCAGGTTTTTGAGAAATGTTCAAGGGAAGAGATTGACTGTTGGTGATGAAGATGAACAAGAAGGTGAAGAATGTTGGATGTTTGATTTTTGGCTTATAGTTTGACGGAAAGGTTGACGTGGAGAGAAGGAGTATGATACATGTTGTTGAATGGCTTTGCAGGTTGGAGTGTGCATGTTTTCTTTATCCTTCTTGGCTGAAGGCGGAGGAACCGCGGAAAACCGTGGAACACAGGGAATTCAGAATAGATCCAATATGAGGTGAGCCTTTAATTATTATAACCAGAGACAAATGAGAACTACCAAAACCCAACCTGTTAGATGAAGAGATCAGCGGTAAGTAGACAAAAGAACAAAGCATCAAAATCCAGAAAGGCATTTAGATAAGTAGTACATAATGTGGCTTGACTCTACTAGTGAAGGTGACGGCAGCACCAAGTGGAGCGCATATCCAACAAAGATTTTTTTTTCCTTAGGAGAGACCACACAAACAAAACCAAATACATAGACACTCAAACAGATTAAAACAATTTTTATGTTCTACTCAAGTCTGTGATAACACTACAGAATCTTGTGCTGGTAAAGATCTTAGAGTAAATAAGAAAATGGCTTTAGTACCCTAAAGTCTTCCATTTCTGAAGGAGCCATGGCTCAAGATAAAGAACACAAAATAGAAGAACAAAGCACCTTTAATGGCACATTTAACAGTTTTTGTTTTTAGAAGTCCTGCAATGCTCCAAAATCACCCAAATTAATCTTACTCTGAATAATCCATTACCTTACACCCATCTTTATATGTCACACTGTAGTTTTCTTGCATTAAGTTGTCTTTAAGTCTTTGTGTTGAGATTAGGTTACTAATTCTTGCCTAAACAAACACTAACAGCAATGATGGCTACAAGTTAGAAAAAGTCAGACTGTTTGTGTAAAACAGGAAATGTATTTGATATTCAGGTTTTAGGTGAGATACAAGTTTAATTCTGTGTTTGCATAAACATAAACCTCTAAGTGTGTCCTTCACATTGTTGATTGCTGCATTTAGTATTAATATTAGTGAATGGATAGAATGTTATATCTCAAATGTATCTAAACAGTGTAATCAAAATATAATTTATTTACAATATGATCAGTTTGAGCAATACTTTGTATTTGAGCAGTTTTTAGGCATAATCCAAACTGAAAAGTCAAGTTTGGTTTGATGAAACAGTTTGAGAGGCATGATGTCGAGTAAAGCATGCCGACTGTCATGCTATGCATAAGTGGTATAAGGGAAACAGAGGCCATCAGATAAACGGATTAAAATCAGACACTCAACATAAATAAATAAAAAACTGTGTCTGACCCAAGCTTCAACATGCAGGGTTTTAAAGCTGTAAGTGTAAACAGCAAAATGTGCAGCTGTTCATGCTGCCACTTAACGCTTTCTCTAAAAGCTTTCTCATATCTTAGAAGCCAGAATCCCAGTGTATACATCTTACAGGACAATTAACATGTTTTCATACTCATGAGGCTCATTAGAAGATAGTAGTTTCTCGGATAAGGAGCAGGGTAAATCAGAAAGAAGTTGACAGTGCCTCAGCTAGCTAAAAAGAAAACTTGATAGTAAAACTTATACTTGATGTGTTGTACTCTCCAGCGTCATACTAAATAATTAATCACTTGTGGTATACACCCTTTGTAATAATAAAACAGGATTAAGTAGCCATAAACTACTTTTATCATTACTTTTTATTGCCTGGTTTAGTTTTGTTGGTACTGCAACTAATGAAAAGTTAAGTTACATTTAAAACTATAAAATTGTTCTAAATCATACTTTAGATTAGTTTTTTTAAATTAAGTTACGGTTTTCCCAAAAATGAATACATTGTGTGGTAAACAACCAAAATGTGGACATAGCAAAGCATATATTTTCCAAGCAAACTGCTTTTTAAGGTCTTTAACTGCCTGCATGGAGAACGTTGTGTCCATGATTTGAGTAACGACTCTGCCATTTTAAAATAGCGAAGTCGAGGTACTGACATGCAGTGCTTTCAGGTAAAATATAAGCCTTTCAGAAAATGTATCTGTTCTAGTAGCCTTGCTCCCAGTCCTCTGTCGGGAGACAGTAATACTAAAATGCTTTTTGTTGATATGTGCATAAGGATAGATAGATTTAACTGAAGTATCTTAAGTAGCATACTGCTCAGGGACAGCAATGTGAATGGATACATAGTCCATAAAAAAGTTGTGGGCTCAGTTACCAAGCAACTAATAAAACTAAATCATTTTCTCTTTTCCATTAGACCTTGAATATATCAGGCATTTACAGAGAGTCTAGCATATTTTTTTGAGCCAGATTCTGGTAATTTGTAAAAAAACAACAACTTTATCTTTCAAGAAAACAAATAAATGAGGACAGGTTGACACAAAAACAAATTAAAAGCTTGAAGGCTAAAGTGAATGGAGCCATTTATCTGCCATGTTTTCTAAATTCCCCTGCTGTCTACTATTGTATAATTTTTAGTGTAAAGTATGTGATGCCCGTTTTTTCCTGAAGGCTGTGTCAGCTATAAGATCTCTGTACTAATATGCAAACCAAAATGTAGGCTTAAAGTTAAACTAAGCCCAAAAAACATTTAAAGCGCATGGTTTCTGTTTGAAATCAAATCATCTAAAATATCACGGTCTTTTAATTTTTTAATCTATTATAATTACTAGTACATGAGGTGCAGTCATTTGGCATGCTATTGAGCAATTCCGTTCCGTTCTCGGAATTCCGTTAAAAACTCAAGTCATATTACCGTATTTTCCGCACTATCAGACGCACCTAAAAACCTTCAATTTTCTCAAAAGCCAACAGTACGCCTTATAATTCGGTGCGCCTCATATATGGACAAATATTGAGCCACAACAGGTCTTGCAACTACAGTAAGCAGCCGCCGACTTCATTTTCCCCGTAGAAGAAGAAGCGTGCGTTGCATGCTGGGATATATGACTGCGCGAAACGTGACGTTTCATTTCCATTTGTGTGTTTGTGCAAAGACCCCAAAATAGCTCCTATTAAGAGACACGCTTGCTACTGCGTCCCAGCACTCAAGCCCCCTGGTGCGGTCAATCGGTGGGCAGTGAGACCGAGTCGCCCCGTCTGTCCCAGTGGTCCTCCACTAAAAAACAGCTGTTTATTCATTTTGGGAGTGAACAGAGTATTCATAACGCTGGTTTGTAATTATTAATAAAGTTTTACTGACCTATCTAACTGTTTTGTTGACATTCCCTGTAGTGCAGCTCTATCTAATTGAGGCATAACCTAACCCCAGCCTCTACTGTATGACGTGACTTTTGTGCCACCAGGTTTGCGGGCACGGAGCTATCTGAAGAAACAATAATTGAAGGAGCAATAATTGTAAACGTGTGCGTATGAATCTCATGTGAACTCTGACAAACTGCTCGCTCGCCCACTCAGCTCACTCTCCTCGCGCACAGCTGTGTCTGCGCTCCCAATTCTACATTATATGTAAATGAGCCGCGCTCCTAATCAAAAACTGGCCTTTTTCATCAAATTAAATAATTCCTTAAAAATACACAAAGTTGATTCATACTCTCAGACTCAGTAACATTTCACTAACATGAGCGCGCGTGCCTGAGATTCAAACGCACACGCTAACAATTATTGCTCCTTCATATAGCTCTGTGCACGCAAACATGGCGGCACAAAAATCAAGCCATACTACTCTAGCGTATATTCTATGCGCCTTATAATGAGGTGGGCCTTATATGTTAAAAAAGTTTTATTGAAGGTGCGCCTTATAATGTGGTGCACCTCATGGTGCGGAAAATACAGTATATACGTCCACAATATTCATCTTTTTATGTTATTTTTCATTAACTTATGACATAAAACACATGTTTGGTGTTGTATATTGTGATGTAAATGTTGTGTCCTGCTGTTTACTTATATAAAGATATAAAACATTCAATATTTTTTAACGTCTTTGTTACTTGCAATTTCAAAGAGGTGGCAATACATCCAATACATTTTTAACCTCTCCTGTCCCAAGTAGTCATGCCCCCCTGCCTAAAGACAGCCACAATCTTCCCCGTGCCAAAGAAGTCACCAATCACCAGTCTGAATGACTACCGGCCAGTGGCACTCACCCTGGTGATCATGAAGTGCTTTGTGACGCCGGTCCTCCAACATATCAGTGACCAAACAGATCCACGGAAGACGCAATTGCGGTAGCTCTCCACTCTTGGCCAGAGTGCTGAGCCACCTGGACCAGCAGCAGAGCTATGCCCAAATGCTTTTTGTGGATTACAGCTCAGCGTTTTACACAATTATCATACAAATTTCCAAACTACGCACCCTGGGCCTCCCTCCTTCTCACATGTTCCTGGATAAAGGACTTCCTAACCAACTGTCCCCAGACTGTGACTTTGGCCCCATCTCTCCTCCACCCGCACATTGAACACTGGCTCCCCACAGGGCTGTGGGCTGAGAGCCTTCCTGTACTGCCTCTACACCCACGACTGCAGCCCAGCAAATGACAACAACCTCATCGTCAAATTTGCTGACAACACCACTGTGGTCGGACTCATCTCAGGCGGAGATGAGGCAACCTACAGAGAGGAGATCCAAGTTCACAGTCTGGTGTTCACAAAACAACCTTGCACTGAACACCAGGAAAATCAATGGCAAGCATTTGGTGAGGGTCCACACCTTCAGGTGCTTTGGTGTCCTCATCTTAGCTCATCTCTCTTGGTCAGAGAACTTCACAGCTGTTATCAAGACAAATCAACAGCGATTTCACTTCCTGAGGGTCCTCAGGAAGAACAACCTGGACACTAAACTGTTGCAGAACTTTTACCGCTCATCCATCGAGAGCCTGCTGACATACTACATCACGGTATGGTACGGCAGCTGCACTGAGGAAGACAGGGTGAGGCTTCAGAGGGTAGTCAAAGCGGCTCAGAGAATCATCGGCTACCCCTCCCTACCCTGACGGAAATGTACAACTCCCGATGCATCAGCAGAAAAACATTGAGAAACATCATCAAGGACAGCGCACACCCTGACTTTGAACTGTTTGACCTACTGCCCTCTGGCAGGCGCTATAGGTGAATCAAGACCAGGACAAATAGACTCAGAAGAGCTTCTTCTCCAAAGCAGTTACCACCCTGAACTGAACTAGACTCTAACTGTGCAATACCCTCATGTCTGTGCAATACAATGCCATTATAACCATATCTGTGCAATATTTTATATTTATTTAAGTGCAATCTCACCATTTCTGTCTTAATTTTCTAGATAGTGTTTATTTTTCTGTACATATGTTCATGTTCTTATACATTGTTTATTTTCTGAAGATCTTTTCTTTATATATATATATATATTTTTATCTTTTGCATGGCACTGAAAGGAGTGGTATACCAATCTCGTTGTACAATGTGTAAAATGACAATAAAAGGCATTCGGTTCTATTCAATGTAAAACAGTTACATATAGGGGAGCTGTCTGAAGGTGGCTAAATAAAATTATCACAAAAACATGAAACTAGAATATTAGGACGAGTAGAGCAGATCCAGATCAGCCTTTAACTTAGGCATGAAAGCAGAATTTAAAACTTTCCAATAGAAATTGAAAGTAGATCTATTATAAGAAAATATTCACTTTGACTTGATATAGTTTAAAAATGTAAAAGAAGGAAAATATTTGCTGGTAAGACAGGCGCAGTAAAGGTTTGGGCCATGCAGACTAGAGGTTTTGTTTATAAAACCTGCAAATGCACAAAACATTTGTAAGTCATTTATCACGCAAAAGGTTCTAATATATAAAATACAAACTTGCTGGAAAATGCTATGGATTAACTATAACCATAGATTGACTTTATCATAATCATTCATGTGCTTGTGCTTATAATCTCTAACTGAACAAGATCATCTTTCAAAAAAAAAAAAGGCTGGTAAGGCAGCCTTTTTCCTATAAGGAATTCAGTCTGCACAATATTCTAATGTTTTTTTAGCATCACTTTCCTGCTGCCTGTATGTTTTCCTTGTATTTGTTTTCCTGTCCCATCTTGCTGTAAACATCTAATAGTGTTGTGAAACCCTTGCATAATAAGAGAATAAGGAAGAAACCTCTTTTAAGGATAATCAAGGTCCATTGGCCCAGGATGGCATTCCCATAAACTGATTTGGACTCCCTAGAGTATAGTTCTTGGATCTCTGCACTGAACTGGGTCCAGTACTGGGGTGATTGACCCGCTGGAACCATGCCATCACTGTTCAGTTACAGGTGTTAACCACTCTGGGGATCCTGGCAGCCTGCTCCTACCAGAGAATATTAAAAGACAGGAATGTGTTGGTATTATTCAATTACTTAACTCTCTGCCTGAAGCTATTTTATAGACCAACATAACTCTGTGAAGCTAATTGGTCTGGGTAATCACAGCCAGTACTAAGCTGTAATGATGCACTATTCCATTATTGCCTGCAGGGGACAATTGCAGAATACTTTATACACTTTTTATAAAATTTGGGCTTCTGGGTGTGTCCAGGAATAAACATGAGCTTGAGACTAGTCTAGTATAGTGAAAACATTTAATAGGGAGAAAACAGAAGTTACCAGCAGTTAAGCACGAGGAAAATCACAGGAAGAAAAATCTGAATTATAACTGAAGAATATCACACAGGCATGAAACCTGTTCTCCTTGATGCCCTCTGGTGGAAACCTGTTAGGTATGCCATTACTGTACATGCAAGCACGACACCCGTTTTTAGGACACCCCCATTTGTCTACAATATTCCACTTTAAGAGGTAGAGAAACTCACTGGCTGCAAAATAGTTTTATCTCTTTTTATCATCTAAAATAGTGGTGACTGTTAAAGAGTAGGATTGGTAACCCTAGCCCCAATAGCTGAACAGTTGAATAGTTTTATTAATTAAATAAAAAATGTTCTTTCCACAACAAATTGACAACATGACATTTTATTCAGGTTATTCCATATATTTGTTTGCATATATTTAAATTCCTACATCCGGTACATCAATTCTTCTGTGTTTTTTTTTCTTTTTTTGCAAGGATTTCTCATTTTCCACACAGTTTGATGTGATATAGTGTATAGACTTCCCCACTCTATGCCTACATCTTATCTAAAACATATATAAATGCATAACATTACCTAATCAAAAACTGGCGAGAAAAAAAGAAAATGCAGTAACAACAGGAGGCAAGCTGGAAAAATCAAGATGTGTACATAACACTGTTTTCAAAACTTACTTAATTTGCGCTTCTGCAGGCATGACAAAGTTATTCAAATGTATACAGTGTTGTTCTCGTGAAGTGTTGCCAAAATGTTAGAGGCCATTTTTATGCTTTTGTTACTCCTGATACAAAATATAACTCAGAGTAACACAGTACATCTGTAAGCCTAAAAAGTGGTTCCTTTTACGACTTTTACCTTTTTCAACATACCTGTGGATCTAACTAATAGATTAGTATCGATGCCATAAGCTAATCAACAAAATGTCCCCTTCACCCAATGTCCAGTCTGTTACACCTAAATGCTGCATTTAGGTGTAACAGACGTTATGCTGTGTTATTGAGGACTCCTAGACTTAATTTGTCACATAATTCTTGAATTTGACATAGTTAAAGGTGGATACCATAGAAAATGACCCAGATTTACCTTTACCACTGAGACCCATCCTGTTTGCATAGTAATTAGGTGGGTTTAACATCCAACTTAGCATCTAATTAGAGCATATTTTCTGTTTGTGTTAACTCTGTTTAATGATAGTGAGTAATGCACATTGCTTCCCTTTGTTCCTAGATTTACTTCTGATCACTGGTTATGGAAACTGTCTGAGACATGCAGAACATAACAGAAAAACTATGCTCAAATCTATGTAGCCTCTTGTAAAAATTGATGACATTAATCTCTAATGGATGGTGGATGTTACTCAGCAAAGTCTTAACAGTTCACATTCTAGTAATTAATCACCAAAGCCATTTTTTGAACTTCCCTTACTAATATATCAAAAAACGTGTTTTAAGTTTGTACTAATGAGTTCATCTTTAGTGCTACTCTGTGCCATTAAAATATATTTTTCCTTGTAAAGTTCAAATATATATACAATTTCCTGTGCTTCATAAATATTTTATGAAAAACAGAAAACAAAAAAAACAGGAACAAGGAGCTGGAACTGCAGAAAGTACAGATATTCTATCAATTTGATCCAGTACTAAAAGGTAAAAATGGAGAGGCTTAAAATGGAGGTGTGACTGTAAAAAAGAAGCAGCTCCTTGATTAGTAAGAGGGTGCAGATGGGAGAGGAGGCAAACAGATAGACCGAGGATAATGAATAAATAACGCTAGGAGCTGAGCTGATACCTAATAAAACAACAAAACATGAGGAAAAGAACAATGCTAGTCTAAGGGAACAAAATCCTGTAAATTTAAGGAACATACAACTAGAAAGGATACAGAAATTGAACAAAATTTAACAATAATGAATAAAGGAACTGAGTGAAATATGGCAAGCTGTATTTACTGTATATATAAAAACAACAACAAGGTGGTGGTAAAAAAAACACAATCACAAATGATAACTACCCTTAAAACCCCACTGCCTCATAATTGTTTTCTCTTGACCATGATCTACAAAAAGAAGATTTTTTGAGGAGAAACACAATTTAAATATTTCAGACACAAATTGTTGCTTGTGTTTCTTTTTGTATTTACATTACTACATCTTGGTTATATTATTTCTGTTATCTAACACTACAGAAGAAATTATCCACCCTAACTAATTAATTTTAATGGAAGTGATTGGTCCATAGTTAAGAGATCAGTATTGGTTAGGTTTATTTTACAGTTCATCTGATGTCACAGCACAGCCCATTTTCACACTGTTACAAAAGCATGCCAGATAAAATATGTATGTTGATTATCAAAAAATTCCATGGACAACAATTTTAACTACCGCTCCTTTGTGGTTGAATATTTGGTCAAAACACTGTTAAAGATGTGCTCAACCATCATAAATGAGAAGGCAATGTTTTGGAATGAGGGTGCTTTGCAGTGAGAGAAATATATGGAACAACATTCTGATAACAGCCACTCAGATTAAAAAGTCTCAAAGGGTAAGAAAGAGGCAGCAAAGAAGAAATTTGTGTCCAAGCATAACAAAATTATCGCTTCCATATAAGGTTAGAGAAAAGCATAGTGGAAAATGTAAGTCCAATTCCTCCACATACAACATCATTACTTCCTGTGCATTTCACAATTTACCAACTTTTAAAGCTTTTCCTATCCCCAGCAAAAGAAAATGTTGCCATTAAAATGACAAACATGAA
>JAVLVB010000002.1:10350475-10363834 GCA_032876305.1 Orestias chungarensis
TATATATATATATATATATATATATATATATATATATATATATATATATATATATATATATATATATATATATATTAATGCAGTTGGCTAACTGAACATCACTGTTCTATGTCTCCACATTCTAAACATATTTACAACATTTTGTATTTTGAATGAAAATGTACAACAATTCTGAAACAACCAGAGTTCAAACTGTACAAAATTTACAAATTGTTTTGTGAGCATTTTTTTTTCTTTTTTTTTTGCACCAAAAACCCCCAAAAGCTGTTTGGTAAGATAAAATAATACAAATTACCTCAAAGTCCTTCTTCCTTTAGATAAGATGTAACCTTGCAAAAATAACAGCATGTTTAGAATCATGCAAATGCATATCTGACAGGAAGGAGGTGTGGGGCCTCTGGGCCCCAGAAGCAGCAAGCTGTTCAAAAGCTTAGGAGGATGTTTTTAAAAGCCTGACAATGCATGCAAATCGTCTTAAGTGTCCAGGATGCTAATGTGTTTGAATCGCCAGAGAGAAGCATCCTGCCAAGCTGAACTTTAACCAGCGCTATACCTGTAATCACAGTGTGTAATCCCTAGCTGTCTCCGTGATGGAAAATAAAATGCCTTGTGGAGCCTCAACACTGAGATTGATGTTTGAGTTGTTACCGCTGAACAGACACTGTCAGTCATTATAGATTGCCCCAGGTGGAAACGAAGGTTAGTGGAGTTTAAAAGTATAAAATCTGTGTCTCCTCACAAATTAGGCATACATGAACTAGTCAAAACCTTTTTCTTAAGTGTTCTTAAGATACTTATTTAAAACCCTTATTTTTATATTTTTGATTCTAATTACATGTGCATGCAATTTGATTTTATTGACTTTATAGGAAGTTCATACTTACCAGTCCCCTCCCCTTTCACAGGGCGATGTCCAGAAGACATTATGATCAGATGCTCAAACCACTTCAAGTGAATCATTCCAATGTGAAAAAGAAGCAATTTTACTAAGGGTTCATCACCCTATCTGTAAAGCTATGTCTTATGAAGAAAGCTCATTTTATCTGTTTGTTCTATCACCTTATTATTTTAGACTTGATCCATATCTCTCTGCTGTAGGGTTGGAATTTTGACAGGTTTTTGGTTCTTTCTTTACCACATTAAAACCAATCACTCCATTATATATATTTTTTTCTGTGTTCTACCATCACTCATGAACCTACACAGGTTTTCAGTTAGTATGTCAATTTCAATTTTGTGTAAAGAGAATAATAAGTGTCTGTTTATGGTTCTTTTTTATGGTAAGGGTTACTCTTCATGAGTAAAAGTGATCTTTTGCAAAGTCATTACATGTCAAGCCTAATTCCAACTGTATGCCAATCAGCTGCGTCGAGACTCAGCTCTAATGCAGTTTTGACCCTCTGAATAGACATTTTTCTGTGTATGTGTCCAAGCAATTTTGCAGCCTGCTGGGTTTTTTTTGTCCATAATTGCCTCCTGTCAAAATGTCTGAGAGAGCTGATTGCAGGAAATAGGACAGGACATGTGTGCCCCTCATTAACCCATCAGTTCAGGCAGCAGATGTAGCAGATTGAAAGATAGGGTTGCATCGATATGTATTCACTCTGTAGCATTGTACCAACCAGTCTAAAATAACTATTTCTTAAGGTGTTGAAAGAAAACCTTTTATTACAAATATTGTCTGGAAGCCTGATGTACATCTTAAACGATCAACTCAAATCAGTAAATGGATAAGCCCTTAGAGAAGAGTTCATGAAGATGTCATTGAGTGTTGATTAGAGATGTTGTTGTTGTTTTTTTGTCCAGTGTCAAAAGTCAAAAAAGTATTTGCAAAATTTGCAATAAAGATAGGTCAAAATTGACCTTTCAACATCTACAACACCTACATGATAAATTGTGCAATGTTCAAGATCATCTTATTTTTGAGTAACAGAAAGGGTTGTGAATACTCAAGAACGCTGTGTGTGTGTTAACAAATACCAAAGAAAAACATCAAGGAAACCTTTTGTATTTCAGGTTTTATAACATGAGAGGTGACCAGGAGATGTGGATCTTAGCCATCCAGAGTAAACTAGCAGTAGTAAGTAGTAGACGGCATAAACAATCGGGAGCACAAGCTTGTCAGATTTTAAAGAGTCTCATACTGACTTGTCTGAATGTGAGTGGGGATCGTAGGAGTCAGCTAATACTTATCAGCTAATGGTGTGCATGACTTATGACTTCAGTGAGCTGCCTGAGCAAGTACAATTTCAGGCTGACATGTCAAAGAATTTGGGATCATTTATTGAAACAAGTGACATGTAATTGCACTTGGCACATGAGACTTTTGGCTTTTGGGCAATTGCATAATGAAGCCAAGCAGCATGTGTGAAGAACAAGGGTGCATTTTAAAGCACCTCTAAATCCAACTGTTGTTACCTGGTTTGGCCTTGGGCTGAAGAAAAACAAAACAAAACTACAAAATAAAAATGTAAAGACTCATACTGCATCTCTTACTGCATTCTGAATCCTGTGTTTTTCCAGGGGGTTATAGATTGGGCAATCATCTTTTCCCAACTTTATTTTATGTATGAAAAAACAAAAAAATAAATAAATGTAAGCTGCAATGGTCATTGCAAACATAACCTGTTACATTTCTACAAACTATTAGGGAGAACTAGATGCAGAATACATTTTTGCCGAGCTTGCTCCTTTTAAATGGGTAAATAATTATATTTAGTTTGTTCAATCTTGTGTCAGTTTCGCTTTTTCCTAAAAATGACTAAATTGTAGATTTAGACGCAGAAGGTCATACTCATGTTAGGCAATGTAACATTGTTCTTGTAACTTGACATATATGGTGGCTTCTGTTATTTTCTTTAGATGTTAGTATTATTTGTATTAAGGGTAAAGGGTCAAGCAAAAATGTTGTTTTAACTGCAGTACTGTTACATCCCTCACAGTCAGGGTCTAAATGAGCAAAAAAAATTCCAAGCCATACAGTCGTGCTTTCAAAATCTATTGAACATTCTTCTGTTTAGCCGCTAAGTATTAAACACTCCAAGTGTCAATTCAGAAAGCTTTAAACAAACTCTACAAAGACGTCAACCTTTTTCCCTTAGATAAAATCTTAGAAAGATTATATCTTTTGGGGCATATTTAGCACATTAGACTACAAATCCCACAGAACAAAATACACTAGATTCTTGACATCTACCACTTGCTAGGGATTTGGGTTAATCAATTGCCTTCTTAGCGACTCTTTATATCTAAGAAAGAACACATCAAAGTCAAAGAAGACAAGTACAAAACAAGTCATTGATCTTTGGCCTTAACTATACTGCCTCTACTAAATGAACAGATTTGAGAGTGGCAATGCTGATTTTGTGTTATGCAGATTACTGCCACAGTGTGAAGTTTAGTGTTGCTTCATTCATGACATTTTGTTAGCATTCCTATTTTCTCAGGCCATTTAAAATCACAACCACAAAAAAAAGAAAGAAATGTGACAGCTGTGCAGGGAAGTGTAAACAGTTCTGTTAGGATCACATTATAGTTACAACTTAATCCTGCTTTTTTGTTCTATCAATTTGACTCATCTTGTGTTTGGATTACAGTAACTCTCTAAACCCATGAGCCTATGGTACAAACAGAACAATACCACCCGATTAAACTGAGGCAGTTATGTTCCCTTGTTTAAGGCTTTCGGATATATTCAATGTTTCACATGTAAATTCAGCAACTAAATTAATTAATAAATAAATGTAACTAGCCTGCAATTTTCCTTTCAGTCATTAATAAAATATTTCCTATCTTGTTTTAAATTCAGGAATACCGACAAATCAGGGGATAATATTTAACAAGGTTAATTAAATCAAGCCTGTGATTCCTAGGTTCTTAGGTGTTAAACTTTCTTAAAACTGTTCTGATCTTGAGAAGACTATACATGATTTTATCAGCATAAGAAACTGATCACTGTGATTCTTTGTGTTTATGTTTTTTTTCCTCCGCTATTTGTTGTTTTGGGATAGATTTTAAACTCATTGTTTTTAAATCTCCTAATCGTTTAGGGCTCTCATTTGCTACTGATCTATTGAGTTTTTTTAAACTGTGTTGTCAATCCCTGAGGTTAACGTTCCATTTAAAAAAAAATCAAAATAAAGAATAATAAATATTTTTTGAGTCAATAATTCTTAAAACAAATAATCTGGAGTGGAGATAAAAGCACGGATCACAGTAGAATAAAGACAGATAAATACAACATCCCAATACTGGGTATTGTCTTGATTGTTGACTTGAAGAGACCCACCTTAGAGATCAGTTTTACTTTAGCCGGCAGTTTATTCCACAGTCAAGGAACTACCACAGAGAAACCTCGATCCCCCTAGCGCTTATGTGTAGACCCCGGTTCTTCCAACAGGTGCTGATTTTAGGCTCTTAAGGCTAGGCCATGCATATGAAAGGTTAAAAGATCAGATAAAATAGTGGCACCGCACCATTAAAAACAAATAGGGAACAGTAAAACGATTTAAGTGTTTGTATGATATAATTAGGTTTTCATAAACTTGGTTAGGCGATAAGCAGCAGCGTTTCTGTTTAATTTGGAGGTGTTTTAGTGAGGCTTTTTCAAAATCATTATAATTTAAAAAAAGTAAAAGCAATTTGTTGTAACTACAATAGTTATTTGTTAACCATCTTTAGTTTTTTTAACTTTTTTTTCTTTTTCTAACAAGGTACGTTCGTTTTAGATTTAGATTGAAATGTACTTTACAAGGTGACCTGGCAAAAAAGTGGCAACCTATAAAAAATACTGATTCAACAAATTACTAAATATGTAAATTAAAATAAAAAAATATGAACATTTTTTTTACCATTTAAAACTAAAATAGAGCAAAATTAAACCAGTATGTTCATGTACTGGTCAGTTTGCTTCTTGCTTAAATTTGAATGATTGATTATGATTAAACTTATGTGTGTATTTTTTGTGTTTACCCTTATTTTATTGTAGTTTAAAGAGGGGGAATGAAATACCCAGTAAATGCAATATTAAAAAGCATAAAAGCAGTATGAATAGAATTTAAACAACTCAGCATAAAACATAAGTGTACATTGAATATTTTTACCATGTATTTCTGACTATCTGGATGCATAAGATGAAGGGAAACAGCAATAGATTCCCATCACGCAAGAAACAAAGACCAGGGACTTCTGCATGTTAAAGTAGAGAATAAATATGCATTCTATTCTACAAATCCCTTGTTAGCCTTCCTGAGCAGATGGTTAATAAAAATAAAGAAAAAAACAAAAACAGAAATCATATGTGCAATAAATAGTGCTGGTTATGTTCCTGTGGAGAGTCTACAGATGGCATGGTGATAGTTTTTCCTTAAATTGCAAATTAACACTTTTAGACACACCTATCATATCATCCCAAAGGGAAGTTCAAGATTAGAGTATGTCACAATCCAATTAGAAATTATATAAATTAGCATGTACATTTTTTTGAATAGACTACTGATTTTATTGGTCTCTGACATACCATCAGGAAATTATTATTATTATTATATTAACTTTCTTTTTTCGTTTATCTACACTATTAAACATAATTGTAAGAAAAATACAATACACATCTTCACCCGGGTTCTTACTGAATATGTCTTTGCTCTCTTAGCTCCTGTAGGTCTTGTAGTTTTTGTCGCAGCAGCAGGCCCACATCATCCAGAGATAAAAGCAAATGTGTGCCATTTTTGGGGCGATATACAATAAATATTTCATGCATAAGGCAGACACAAACTAACTGTACGCGGACCAGTTAATGTTTTTACAAACCATACACACTTTGTCAAACAGACCTACTTGTGCGTCATACCAAATTGTTTGTGTTTTACCTTAATCAAAATCTCTATATGATCTTCAGTTTCTTTTCTTAGAAAGTTTTTGTCACTATTTTTCGTACTTTTAGCCTCCTTTTAGCCTCCACACCCTCCCACTTGTGATAGAGTGCTGAAATTCCTAAGAATGAGGAAGTTCACAAATATGGATTGTGCTTTCTGGTTACAAAATATATGTCCATTCTTCAAGCATCCATGAGATTTCACTACTGATCAAGATAAACATAATTAATCTTACAACACAAATGACATTAGAAACTCTTGGCTAAGTGAGACATTACTTTTGCATTTATGTATTAAATCATTATGCCGTGTCACTGAATGAAACCTAATGAGGTGTAGCTTTGGTTTTAGCAGAGCTCTAAAGTTGCTCTTCCATTTGTTGATTAGCAATTATTTGTGCTGTAAAAATCCCTGACTGACTAAATTCCTAAATTCCTACCAAGTAAAATTTATTTAAATGCAGAGGTAAAATATAAATATTTTGAAAAGATTCCTGAAATCAAAGATGTTCAATACAACGCTCTCAGCACAACACTTTGCCATATTTTTAATATTTTTATGCATATTTCCCTTAATGTTCTATATTACTGGGTACATGTTTTTGAGGTCCATTTCTGACAGAATTTATCTTTGATGGCAAAGTGAAAAAACAGGCAAAAAATATCTATTTATATCAGGAAAACCACTTACTTTTTGATACATTTGAAGATGTTTGATATGTCCTGCCTAAAATATAGCACTTAATGCATCATTGTGAACACTTTGGTCTGTAATATAAATGTAGCCACAGATAACTTGAAATATAAAAATAATAAATAATGTATTTGCTGCCTCTACCCAATATACATCAAAAAAAGGTCAGGAAGCGTTCAATAGCAGTAGCGTTCAACAGCAGAACCGAGGTGGGAGGTTGTCCACATAGTGTAGATAGCCCGGACGTGTTAGAAGTGGGTTATTTTAGACTTCACATGAATATTTACTTAAAGTTTATGTATGAGAAATTAGCCAGCAACAGGATTTGTACAAGTTTGACAATATCCCTATCTTAATAGATGACATGGTGAGCTAATCTCAAAGACGTGATGGGTTTGCAATATTTAGTTCCTGATTAAAGTGATCGAATGTAGATACAGATATTGTGAGTTGTTGTGCTTTATCCATGGAGAACCACCTCACAACTCATAGGACCCAAAGGATATTCTGACGTCTTGAGGCCAGATACCACAGTACACATTCAGGGGTCAAATATAATCAGTCCAAGGAGGCATCTGGACTATGATGGCAGCAAAAGTGGACTCAACAAGTCAAGTCAAGTGGTTTTAATGTCATCCTTTATTATATATGTGTGAAAACTAATTTAAAAAAAAAAAATAAAATCTGTTCATTTGTTCAGATAAATGTATGGATGATAAATGGCTAAAAAAAGCCAAATTGAAATTGTCCCTAGAACATTCTGCTCCATTTTTCCAGTGTGTGTTCAGATAACTTTGTGCAGCCCTGACTCACTGCATTTCCGAGTGCAAAGACGAAGTGCACCCTGTAGCTTGGTCAAGGGTGCAAAGCAGTCATTGGAATAAAACTTATGCTAGTGTATTTTTTATAAATGTACCTCACCAGCCACATAACAACTCTAGTTGTCATGTGTTTAATGTAGACTTTTTGAGGACCTCCAAGGCATTTGCACGTTAAGAATCAATGTTGAAATGACAAATCAGGGTCACACAAGAGTTGTCAGACTTACATAAATGTAGTTTAAAACTACTAACAAAGGAATGCCAGTTGCATCCCTCATGTCTCTCATTCCTCCTTGACACAATATCAAACTATCTGTCTCATTATCAAATGTCAAATTTCTCTTTTAGCCCGTTTCACAACACCTAGGAAAAAATGCTTGGAGACTGTGTATGAGATACAGAGCTGTGGTGTAATTTATGAAAAAGCATTTTCCAAAACATACTTTTAAACTGTAACATTTAGATGAAGACTTGTGATAGTGGGGCAATTTGCTTTAATCAAGGCTTGTAATTGGCTTGACCTTTTTGTAGTAAAATCTACTCCCCATACTCAGCTGCCTGAGGTTGCCAAGCTGTGGATTTGATAGCAAAGTACAAAGTGCTGTAAAAGACAGGCTTTTACTCTTTTATTTTATTTACCTATCTGACCAATGTTTCATATCCATAAGCAATTAACAATCTATTGATTTTACTTCAAACTCTTGAGCTATTTAAATTGTACTTAATTTGCTTTTATTCTTCACCATATAGCAGTTACTGTGTACTTCACAGCCACCTTGTTAAATTACAGTATAAAAAAGTACAAACTAGAAGTGAGAATGCTCACTATACATATGGGCCAATTTAAAGCACCATTAAAACTCATTAACAAAAACAAACAATTACATGAAACCATAAAAACATGATTAATATTCACATAAACAAGAATTGTTGAAATTGCACATTTGGGCAAAGAAATAAATATTGTTTTCAATCTTCATTTACTGTAAAAAACATTAACTGTTTCTGCACAACACAGGTTTTCAGGCAGTTGATTCCAGTAACAAAATGCTGTCTCCCCTAGTTTAGTTTCAATCAAACATAAACTCAAGAGGCCTGTGATGATCTAATGGGTCCATTTTTTTCCTTTCTAGACAAGCAACACTGCAATATATTTCAAGGAATCAAGGAATCAAGGAATATATTTCAAGGAATCAAGGAATCAAGGAATATTTAGGTCTTACTTAACACTAATTTTCAATTCAGGGAATCTTAAGATTGTTAAACAGTTTTTAACAATCTTAAGATTCCCGTAAGATTTAATTAAAGTTGAGAACATGATCACTTAGAGACACCTTTTAAGGCATAATCCATACCAATAAGATAAGTAAATAATCTCACCCTGTTTTTTGTTTTTCACTCTTCCGAAAACAGAAAAAATAAATAAAAATGGTACACTTGGTTAAGAAAAAGTTATAATTTGTACATCTATTTGAGTTTTGGGCAGATATGAAAGGGGTAACAGAATGTTATGAGTTTCTATTTTGTGCAGGTTATCTCAATTAATAGTAATGATTTTAATACATATTGAATGACTTATCTGAGCATTATACATGAAGACACCTTATTAGAAAGTATAATTTATCATTAAAATGTGTTCCGTAGCAAAAAGTTTCTGGCTGGAAAAAAGATCAAAGACATTGCAGTGTTAATATGTGTGTCTAAAATTATATTTCCCGCTGTTTTTTTACATTCGACATAACACAAGCCCTAGCGGTGTGTGTGGGGGTGGGGTTCATTATTTATACAGGATTATTATAATATATTTAACTCTTTAGAACTCAATGAAGACACACTGACAGTTGCATTTCATTCACAGGAAGGCCACACAGTGGATCTTCACTCTGCTATGTTACAAGTATTACAATTTTGTGTAAAGACATATGTTAACTTGTAAGTAAAACAATACTGCATATCTTAAAACAAAATGCTTATTTATGCATCACAATGTTATACAGTTGAAACCAGATATTTACATACACTGTATCTGTCTAATTTTGGGGAAAGCTCCTGTAAGACTAAGCAAATTATCTACCCCGGGTACATGTATGTACTGAGCTGTTGTTATAAATTTACATGTAAAGCTCCAAGAGATCCAGCCATTTGTAGTTATTGCAGTACGGAGCTTCCCTTAAATCAGATCAAGTTTAATCTGTGTTTGGCCATAGAGAATGATTTGTCATAAATTAAACTGAAAAATATAAATATAAATTAACAGCAAACCCTGCAGGTCCCCTTTTTGTTAATAAACTAGAGCCCAGTGAGACCAAAAATTCCTTTTCAGTATTTGCTTTTACGTAAACCAACAACCAATTCAATCATCAAGAAACAAGGTGGATGAGTTTATTTGTGTTTCTTTGTTTCTCATTTTTTGGTTAGTTAGGGATGCTGAAATTAGCTATTTTTAGTACATTTTAGAAAACAAGGCGGATAATAATTTTATTACAACTTTCAAATTCAGAAAGTCAGATTTTCTTTGAAACCACTGTGACTATTAAAGTAGCAATAAAGCAAGTTGTAAACTGTCTGTAGTCACCAGGCAGACTATTGTATTCAGTTTGTTTTGCCTTCTTGCTAGAATACCCAAGACCATTAAAGGGAATCCGATGGAATAAAATTCTTAGTTGACAAAAGCAGTTTTATAATCAAAACATACTTTTATTTGCATTGGGAGTTTCTTCACAGTTGCAAGATAACCTGGTAAACCTGATGAAATTTTATCTTCTAAGAGTTTGAGATGTTCGACATATCAAGACCTGAACTGCCACATCTTCTTCAAAGCAAACAGTCTCAGCTGTTAGTGTCAGAGTCCTTGTGTAAGTGCATTGCAAACTTCCTGACAGACAGGAAATAACAAGTATGACTAGGGAAACACATTTCTGAACTCTGTACAGTCAGCACTGGTGTTCCACAAGGGTGCATTCTTTCACCCCTTCTCTTCAGCCTCTACACCAATGACTGTGTCTCTGAGGAAAATTCTGTTAAAGTTATAAAGTTTGCAGATGATTCAAGTCTGGTGGGCCTCATAGCCAATGGGAATGAGTCTATCTACATACGGAGGTCCAGCAGCAGGTGTTTCGGAGCAGCAAAACCCCCCTGCTGCTTAACACAGACAAGACTGTAGAGATGGTAGTGGATATTTTCTGTAACCCAAAACTGTTCTCCAGAGCTGTAGTACTCCTCAATCATAGCAACCACCTCTGAATTGGACTAACAATTTATTCACTTGCACTATGCTAATTTGCACAGCTGTACAGATGTTACATTATCACCTGCCTCTCTTTATAAACAATATGTAATATTGACCTACCCCATAGTACATATTCTATTTTACTCTATTTTATTTTTCTGTCATTTTCTCACAGTTTAATGTTTGGAAATAATCTGTGTAATTGTTGCATGTGATACACGTGTTGGTAACACCAAGAAAATGTAATATATTTGGCAAAATAAAGTGATTCTGATTCTTCTGATCTATACTTGGGAAGAAATTGTAACTTCTAAAAACAAGATTGTCAAATATAGGTATAGATGTTTTGGAATTAAAAACTAAAATAAAAAATATAACAAGATCAGGGGCTGAACTTCTGGGGGTACTAGAAGGACGACACACCCCCGTCCTGGGCCTAAGGGGTCCATGGATGGAAGAGAGGATACGATTTCAGAGCGCCACGCCTCTATCTCTTCCAAGAAGAACTGGATAAGGTAGGTTCTCTCCTGAGTGTATTCAGATGTCTATGTTGTTTGGCTTAGGAACAGCCTACTTAATGTACCCATTATTCATTATTAGACAGGGTTTTTATAGGTTGACACAGTCAGAACCTAAAACCTTAACATGAAAGACTGATTTTAGTGATGTGGTTAGTGTAAAATATTGAATAAAATGTTGTGCTGATTGACAAGCTTTCATTTCACTCTTACATTAAACTTTATACAATGCATATTTTCAAGTGAATTGCAGATATTTTCTCAAGTGTATTTTCTCAAGTGTTTGGATAAAACCTGTCACCAACCATCCACCGACGCCACCAGCAGTATCTCGGCAACAGTATGTAAACTAAATGGAGCATTTTTATGGACTAAATTAACTTGAGTGGCACTTCATGTAACCACAAAAGTAGAAAAGTGTGTTTGCATGTTGACCATAATTTTCGTCAACATGCAAAATAATATTCTTGAGTGTATAAATGCTCCCCCACAGTCAGTGCATGCTAAGGATGCAGATATTCTGAAAGCATCTACTCTTTTGCAAAATACCATCAGTTTTTTTACGCTGTTCAGGGAGCAATTTGCGCAGACTAAGTCTGCCACTCTTTGTCTAGCTACAAAATGGCGAAATCAAATGCTGCATTAAGCAGCCAGGGCTAGAAAAGTTAACCATCACTTTGATGAACTTTCTGAAGACAAATGCCCTCACTGATACAGACAAACCTTGAAGTGTATATTTTCAATGTTTTTCTTGATATTATCATCCAGCGACTACCAAAGGTTATCATAACAAAGGGCCCAAAATAAAGATAACTTTTTTAGTGTGAACAATGCCTTTCTTACTCTTACTACAATAAAAATAAACATCCCATTAATTGCTTTTTAGGTACTGTTTAAATAGATTAATGCTTTTCTGCTAATGGAGATTGATGTACATGTTTTAATGTTATTCAAAGCAACATATTTTCAATTATGTCCCCAAGTTAAATTATCATTAAATTATTTGTCTAAGTGATTAAAATACAATTGGATCCTAAAATTCATTTTAGGTATTTTGTTCTTTTGTACAATCAGTACAATGGCATAATATTTTGTACAAGTGGAGGATAAAAAGAATAAAAGAAAAAGAAATCCTCCATGTGTCATGATTAAATTTGAGCTTCTGACCAAGGAAAACCATGCAGGAAAACTCTAAGGAGAAACAGTAAATCAGATAAATCACGTTTATTGACAACAGTGCAGGGAATGCGCAATGATGAATGTGATCTGGGCTAGAACGTGGGGATCAGAAACAACAGAGACTCAGTGTATTCTAGGGCTGTGGTTTTGCCCGAGGAGACATGACAAAGTTCTTTCACAGCGGGCTGAGGAGCTTGGTGTGTTGGTTTTTACAGAGGAGCTGGAGTAGATAGGTCATATGGAGGAAAATGTGATAAAGAAGAAGCGAGGAGTGGTCACCAGTTGTTGAGTCCAGATCCAGAAAACTATAGTCCACTTTAAAGGCGACGAGTTTCAGCCCAGTCCTGCAAAAGATCTCCAGAACACACTACTGTGGAAGACCTCTGAAACTGAGCCAACACAAAACCCAACCATAACCCCATTTCCTGTCACCGTAAACTTTGATTTTCATTTGTGCACCATCTTATTTCACCCATCCAGAATATTTTAACCAAATTAGCAAGGTCACCATTTCAAAAGAAACCTGAAGAAATTGAAGTTCACAGTTATGTATGGATGAAAAAAACTAAAATCAAATAAATACAAAAGGTTGCAGACATAAAATGACAAGTAAAAAAGTAATTTATCTCTTTTTTTTGTATCTCATTTTGTATTCACAAGGATTTTGAAATGACATCTATTGATTTTTTAACTATTTTTAAATCATAACCCTGAATCTTATTCTTGTCATGTCGGGTTTTAGATTTTCTGACCCACAAAGGCAGAGACACTCAGAAGGTTTAGTTATGATGTTTATTGTAAGTGAGAGGTGACACGGAAAGGGGTTGGATCCAGCGGTGAGTCTGTAGTGACGGTCTTGGGAAAGGAGTGCGAGCGGCACTGAGTGGCGGAAGTGAGCGGGAGGCTCGACGTGGGATACCGGGAGACCTCTGAGAGTGAGGACAGGTTTGGTGAATAACGGGTTATCAGAAGTGCAGAAAGAGAACGGTCTTACTTGGGTTGTGGTGGATGTGTCGCCAGGGGAATGTCCGGTTGAGTCCTGAGTT
>JAVLVB010000002.1:10363934-10390045 GCA_032876305.1 Orestias chungarensis
TTTGGCACTGAGGTTGAGAGTTACCGAACAAAGGCAACACTCAGGCGCCGAATAGTGGATCCACACTCCTCTTATACGGCTCTGCTCATCAGTGCCAACCCGAGACACCTGGGAACCACGGAGCTCCATCCTGGAGCCCCGCAACAGCGACCCCCGTGGCCACCTAGGAAACAGCACAGAATGACTCAACCTGACAATTCTAAATGTAACGTATACCAGTACATAGCTAATCCTAAACCTAATCTCAATTTAATTCATACCCCAGTCCTAAACCTAAACCCCAAAACAGTATTACCCTTATGGAGCCCTGGCCTTGGGCAACACAACACATTTATATGGATTTGAGAAGTAAATAGGTATGGCCATTGCCACGACAGAAGTATTACATTGCAGCAAAACAATATCTATGATGTAAAGATGAGAGTAGATAAAATAGTTACTGATTTTACAGCAAAGAGATATGATTTATTTTCCATTACATACCTTTGTGTGGGGCTTTTACTTGTATAGGTTCCTTTAACCACCTGAGATCACAACTTCTAAGAGAAATGCTTGAGGTTGCATTATTTTTTTAATCTTTTTCTACAGGGCCTGGTCTAACTTTTGAAGCTTTCTTGATGTTTTACACAGAAGGTGCCAGAAGGTAAAACTCAAAGTTGCAAAGACGGTTAGAAAGGAGCTTTTCAAGAGTACTTTTTACATAGGACAACAGTATTATTGTTCAGTTTCCTTTCTGAGACCCTTTCCCATCTAAGTAGTTTTTTGTTTGTTTGTTTGTTTGTTTGTTTGTTTTTTGTTACTTACAGTAGATTGCAATGCTAAGAATGTTAATACACTTGCTGGAGCAGAAAATTATTGAATTGCCTTGATCTTAAATGTCCAAGCAACTGCAAAAAGTAGATACATTACTGCTTAAAATTATGATATTCAGAAACACACCAACAACTCTATAGGGAAATCTCTACAAAATGTGGGAAAAATACATATTAGCTGACTGCTGTTTAATTAATTGTGTTTTGTTCCTTTGATGAAGCTTTCAGTGTCTTCTAATAATATTTATGTGACTGCTGGCATCAAACAAACAACTCTTATCATCATGTCATAAAGTCTGTGTCATCATTCAATCACATAACTGACAGCTTGGCAAATTTCAATAACAATTGGAAGGACAAAATAACTACTTCAGAGTTGAACACATTTATACTCTTATGATGTGCTTCTGTATCTCTTGCTTAGTTGCCGGTTGGCATAAAAAAGAAAGTGCGTCTAATTATATCAGATAACGGGACCATTGATTTTAAACATACTTTTTGGACTTAACTACTAAGGCCTCAAGTTGTTTGTTTTAGTTCAAATCCCTCACTGAAAGAATTGATACTTTTGAATAGCTCTCCTAGTTCCTGTGTTAAGACAAATTCTGTGTGAAAGTTGTGAAGCAAATCAGATGGTGTTATAGCACTGTGGTGGAAGGTTTTGCGATGGATGTTTTCTCAGAATGAGCCACTGTGAAATCTGTGAGAAAATGTGCCAGATTCGAAAGTGTGATGCATCTGATCAGACAACTTAATTTCACTGTGTTAAAATGCAAACTGGTTCATATTTGTTTATTTAATATATATATATATGTATATATATATATATATATATATAAAATAAACAAATATATATATATATATATCTATTGCACTCACAAGTTTGAACTAATATTAGCTCAAGGTTAATGTATTCTATAAATACAGATCTCTTCTGCACTATACACTGAAATGAAACTATGGTTCCTAGGTTACATCTTGTTGTTCTTCTTTTTTAATATGGAAAATAGTTGCAAGAAATCTAATTTGCTTCTTAGTCTGTAATGTATTTTCAGCAACCTCTGTCCAAAGCGTCCAAATAGAAGGATGTATAAGACAATAAGGTGTAGAGCAGCATTTTCCCTTTCCATTTGGTGTGTTTGCCTTTTGTCTGTTGCCCCTCTTCAGTCTGTCTGTAAAAAACAACCTGTCGGCTGGTAAGTTCCTTAATGGTGGTCCCTGTCACATCTGTCTTGAGTTTAGGTTTTGTAGTCCCTTTATGTCTCCCAGCTTGTAATCGTAAGAAACTAGCTTCTGAATGGTGATCGTTTTGTTGATCTTTCTTTGAGAAGCACGTGCTTCAATCAATTGAGGTACAGCTGGGGTAACTGACTATGCCCCAACACCAAACCATGCTCTTATGTGCTTTTCCAAAATTCCTTATGTTTATTATTAGTAGGCTTTCAATTTTGTATAAAAAATATTTTCAAAGTAGGTTTGAAATCAGCTTTCAAAAAAGTTGCTCTTAATAAACAAATTTTAATAATTAATTATAATACCATCACTTGAAAAAATATGTAATAATAATAACTGTCCTTTCATAAAGTTATATAGACTAACAAAAATGTCTTTAAGTCACAATGGTCTACTTTTTCGTTAATTAGGTGGCAGTGGACCGTGAAGTGTTAAAACTTTTATTTTCTGAACAAACAGGTTAAGGAAGAGAAGTTATATGACTTTTGGTAAGTGGTTTGTGGTAACAAAAACATAAGTGTAAAATAAAGAGTGGAAAAATCAAGCTTATTGCATTAAAAATTGGTACAAATACTCTTAAGTTAAGCCGTTTACATGAGAGCAAAGAACATAAAGAGGCCAAGAAGAGGAGAGATGTTTGGTACTTCCGGGGACAATTGTCTTCCCTTCACATTGAGAAGACAATTGTCAGCAACTGTTCTCAGATAGGTTGTGGCATTTAAACATTGCTCAGTTGGTACTAAAAAGCTCAGATCCATTGTACCAGGCAAGGTTTTCCAGTCATGCTTGATTTTAGCCTGCATTTCTTGTTTGCAGATGATAGACCTGACACTTAATGTGATTTTCTGGTGCTATATCCTATATGCCCATCTGTTCTGCATACCTTGGATGAAATAAGTGGTTATTTGACCTACTGTTGCCTTTCTGTGATGTGTCTGATGCCATATTTCAAGAGGGTATTTTTTTTACACAGCTGGATATTCTTCCTTTTAAGCATCATTCATTATAACCAACAATCTAAATGTTTAGATTAAAAATACCAGCAGATCAGCAGTTTCTGAACAGTCCAGCCAATCTGGCATCAACAAAGATTTTGTGATTGAAGTCACTGGGTTGCTCATTGTGACATCCATTCTTTCCCATTTTGATGCTTAGTTTAAAATAATCTCCCACACTTCCAAATAGCTACATAAATACATTGAGCAGCTGCTAATTGGTTAATTTGCAATTTATAATAACAAGAAATTTTTTAACTGTATACAATAAAGTGGCCAAAACATCTATGTATATTATTATTTATTTTGTTGTATCAGATTATTTTCTTTATTATTAGCAACATTCTGTTTAACAACCAACTCATTGTTAGGTTCTAATCAGTTTATACTTTATATTAACATTTGAAAAAATAAATTATTCAACTTAACAATTTTAACACAATTAAATTTGATCATTATAAAAGTTAAGGTTGCAAGGTCACCTTAACTTTTAAAATGATGAATTGTCCTATAAATATTGTTTTATTGTCCTCTTCACCTTGTGTATGAATTGTTTTCCAGTGCCTTACAATGATTGTGTAGATGAATTATGCGTATGAATTTAGTCATAAACTATAAAATTGCTTGTGCATGTGGCTCTTATTTTCAAGAATGCATGTGCCTGCTTTAATTTCACATATTTCTGATATTGATAGGTCATGTCTTGACCTATCAATATCAGATAGGCCACAACATGATAAGATATGTGAAATCATAATTTAAAAGGCTCTGAAATCCTCATTAAAGCCTTAAAGGGAAATTGTTTTTTTCCCTGTGCACGGGAAATGACCATAGTAAATGTGCTGTAATATTTTAATGAAACACATATGTCAAGAGTGCATTTCGAAAATGAAGCAGAAGAGATAAACGTGATATATGTGGAAAGACATTAACATCAAGCTGACCTTGATGTTATAGTGCAGTGTGTTGTTTCTATGATCTTGCCCCTGCAATAAACTCAACAACAGAAACATAAATATGGTCAAAGAATGTCGTGAATGAAAAATATAATTTTTTTTTGGTTTAAAGGTTTTTGTAATTATGTAAATATAGTGAATTCTAGTCTCTAAACCAGTTATTTTAGGTCAATTTCATAGTCTAATACCATAATACTCACAATGTTGGACCTTTTTAAGATATATTATGACCCCTTTTGTGCTTGTAACCTATTGCATCTAACAACAGTTGGATGCCTAAACCAATGTCTAAGGAAATTACCAAAGGAAACAGGTTTGGATTGCCACTTTCATGAATTTCTTTTAGTTTGATAAGGATGACACAATCAAGTATCTTAGGTCTGTGTTTTATTTTTTTTATATTACCCTTAACATTAATGGATTCTCTTCCTTTCAAGGAAATGTAGTCCTTCTTTGGAAATGCTTTGGGAACTAACAGCAGCAAAAATGAAGGAACAAAGAATTTATTTGCCTGTTTAAACATGTCACCAAACTGTCTCAGAAGGAGTAAAACAACACAGTTGTTCCTCTCCCGAGCCATACCGTGTGCCTGCAGCAGGCATTGGTTGCAAACTATTACCTTCCTGCATTCTTGCGTCACAGCCAAAGTGAAAATGAAAAGTTTTTTTGTTGTCATTGGATTAGCTTTACAAAATGTATAAAACTCTAGTCCTTGACTACTCTTAATGCAACTCAATACAAAAATGCTTTTTTCATCTGTCTGATGTAATATTCTGATCCTAAATATTGTGTTTTTATTAGCTGTTAGCAGAAAATTCTTATACTTATCATCAAGGCTTAAAAAGCATCAGTCCAGACTTTGTATTAGTACAACATGTGATGGGAAGGTGTAAAATGTTTATTATATTGCTGGGGATCTTTACATAGTCTAAAAATGTATCTGAATGATGTAATGAACATTAGTTAAATTAATTAAACAGAGATATCACTTTCTTCCAATCTCATCCAAACAAAGTATTTAGTGTGCTGCTGAGTCTAAATCTTAATCTCAAACTAATCATCATAATGGTAAAGTTAATCTGCTGAACATCATACATTACAGAAGTCAAATTGTAGATTTTTTTCCAATGGGAAGTAAAACTATATGTTAATGATAATGTTAAAAATGGTCAAAGATATAAAACATGTTTTAGTACTTTAGTACTTAATTTACTATTCTATAGAATGGTGGATAGTAGTGAAAAGTATCCTTAAATGCTCTTTCCTTCTTTTGGTGGTGAATCAAATAACTGGTAACAAGATAAAATGTGTCTGGCTTTATGTAGTATGTTTAATACAATTCTCTTCAGCATTCTTGGTTTACCTGAAACCCTTTCTGAGGTAAGTACTATGTCTTACCTGGCATTTGAATTTATATATTTTCCATATGCTGGGAGATATGCAACTCAAAGAGACAAATTCCAATCTACAAAAAACCCAGGGACAAACACAAATATAAAAGCAATAATAGATATCCAGGAGATAGAGCCTATCTACAGTCATCACTCTGCAAAGCATGCATCATGCTTTGTCCTTGAGATATTTTCTTCTAGCTCCTCTTTCTTTTATACTTACCCTATCTTATGAAAAAAAGTGATTAAACTGCTCTGCTGCAGAAAAAGTTAATTTTTTCCCCCAGAGCTGTTATTTTTGAAGCTAGAAAGGTAACTCTCTTGCTAGCTTTACATTATATCTTTTCGTGGGTATCATTTTAATTTGTGTTTTCATCATATATTTTAAAAACCTGTCGTGGAAAACTCTGGATAAGACATAATTATTGTTTCCTCCTGTCAGCCAAGTTGTAAATACAAAGTGGGGAAATAGAGAGCTGTCAACCGAGCAAAAGAAATGTCAAATTATTAGCTATGTCAAATTATAACATGAAAACTTTACTTTTGTAAAAGTACAGATTGTATGTTTGTTCAACATACTATCAGTATTACTATATGTTAAGAAGTACTAAGTTATTTGTTTGTTTTTATATTGGTTCCAGTGTGTAGAATGGGTTCTGAAGATTATATGTAAATATACAGATGAAATGTTTGCTTTTTACCATGTGGGTGTGTCTTCTGCGGAGGCCATCTTGTGTTTCAGCTAAAGAGGAGGCCTGCTTTTAACCCACACCTTGTATAGAAAATGAATTGATCAACTGTGTCATTGGTTAAAAGTGCAAAGCTCAAAGTAATTTAAAACAATAATTTGACTGTTAAATTGTTCATCTGTATAGATGCAATGTTTGCTAAATGTTTAGTTGTTAAATAATTGTCATGTTTTCATTAATTATGTTAAAGTGAACAAAAGTTACTACTGTAACTACGGTTCTATAAATCCCGGATGACAGCCAGAGGTGGTGCTTCAAGCACTGAATGATCATTCTTGCGCATGCGCAGGTCGAGTACTAATGACAACGAAGTCACCTGTGACCTGCCGGGGACCCACGTGACTCTATATAGTCACATGGCACCCGGCGTTCAATCCCTCAATATTCCGAGGATTCCGAGGGACCAAGCACTCTGGCGGTCATCCGGGATTCATACAACCGTAGTTAAAGTAGTAACTTTTGTTCTATTTCATCCCTACTGACCGCCAGAGGCGGTGCTTCAAGCACTGGATGACTTCTGTCAACAAGGTCACGAGGAATCAGCAACATCCAAGGGATAACCACCACATTACTCACCCTAATATTATGTAGAGGAATGCTGCTCCAAAATTCCTTGAAGGGGATGGGTAACAGCCATACTCACCCTGTAAAACCGAGTAAAGGTACTAGGTGACTTCCAGGAGGCCGCACGGCATATAACGTCCAACGGCACCCCAGTCATGGCAGCAAACGAGGTCGACATGCCCCTCGCAGGGTGGGACTTCACTCCTACCGGCAGTGGCCGGTCCTCTAATGCTTAAGCTTTGGAGATCAAATCCACAACCCAGTGTGCAAGTCGCTGCTTAGAAAGTGCCTGACCTTTCCGTGAGCCAGCAAAGCAAACAAAAAGGCTATTTGTCTGTCGGAAGGATGTTGAGGCATCGATATACGCCTCAAGGGCACGAACAGGGCACAGGGGTTCAGAGGAGCAACCGGTGTCAAACCGGGCAAGATGTTGAGGCTGGGTATTGCCTGCCGCCCGTGACAAGTTAGGAACAAATGCTACATCAGGCCACAGTGTAACACCTGAGTCATTAGGATTCCACCGGCAGCAGGGCTTGGCTATCGAAAGAGGCTGCAATTCCCCCACACGCTTTGCAGAAGCCATTGCCAAAAGGAAAGCTGTCTTCATTGAGAGCCATTTGAGGTCCGCAGATGCCAAGGGCTCATATGGGAGGGACCGAAGAGCCTTAAGCACCAGAGAAAGGTCCCAAGCCGGCGCTACAGCGCAGTTAGGTGGGTGCAAATGCCGAGCACCTCTCAAAAACAGTACAACGTCCTTGTCAAGGGCCACCGAACAAGCAGTCAGCCCGACATGCCAACAGGAAATGGCAGCCACATACACTTTTAAGGTAGATGGAGACCGCCCCCTGGTCCAGTAAAGCCAGCAGGAAGGTCAGTATGTCAGAGACTGAACACTGTACCGGGTCCCGCCCTTCATCACGGCACCAGGTCGCAAAGGATGCCCATTTGCTAGCATAAACAGCACGTGTAGACGGCGCCCATGCACTTGCCATTGTATGCCCTACTGACCCAGTGTATTTGGAAAAAGTGGACCCCGGCCGTGCAGGGAAGAGCCAGAAGCACGGCCTGTAATTCCAGGACATTGATGTGTTCCCTGTTCTGCCGCTGGGACTACATCCCCTGTGCCATTTGACCTCGCCAGATTGCACCCCAGCCGGTGGAGGATAAATCCGTGAACACAACTTCCCGAAGACACGTGAGGGAACAGAGCGGGACCCCTGTCGTCATAAACAACCTAACTCTCCATTGTGAAAGAGACTGAAGACACTGAGACCCCGCCTGAAGTCGTCTGAGACGATGAGTGTTCCTTGCGGAGTCCAGATTCGTTCAACCACACCTGGAGGGGCCGCAATGACAGCAGCCCCAGGGGCACTACGGCGGATGCAGCTGTAAGCATGCCCAGAAGTCAAAGATACCGCACAAAAGGGAGTACCATGCCGTGCCTGAATGCTGGAAGCATGCTCAATATACTGTCGACCCGCTGGGGTGACGGGCAAGCAGTCATCGACATAGAATTCATGGCCATGTGAGGGGGTAAGACTGCTTTTCTCCAGGTTCACCTGCAAGCCCAACCATCCCACATGAGCACCAACCGAGTAGCTCGAACTGCCTGGTCCCGTGTCGTGGCACAAATGAGCCAGTCGTCCAGATACGGGAGGATCTTCAATCCTTGTCTCTGCAGAGGAGAGAGGGCCGCTGCAACTCATCGGATGAACACCCTGAGAGACAGTGAAAGTTCAAACGGGAGGACCCTGAGCTGGAAGTGCCTCCCTTGAAAAGCAAAACGAAGAAACCAACAATGGGGGGGCGATCGGAACATAAACAAATAAGCATCCTTGAGATCTATGGAAGTGAACCAATCGCCCGGGGAAATCACCTGCAATAGCTCCTTGGTGGTCAGCATACGAAAAGGCATGAAACTTCAAGTACACATTCAGGCCCCTGAGGTCCAAGACTGGACGAAGGCCCCCGGTCTTCTTCGGAACCAGAAAACATATGGAATAAAAGCCCCCTGGATCCAGCAAGGGGTCCAAAGGCACTGTAGCTCCCTTGGCCCGCAAGGAGCAGATTTCCTGGTCCAGCACCTGTGCCTTCACCGGGTCGCGGATCACAGTAATCCTGACCCGGCCAGGGATGGGTGGCCGGCGGCGGGGTAAAATAACCGACTGCCGGCTCTAAGGCATCATCTACAGGCCCCCCGGCCCTTTGGAGGCCTTGGAGGATGCCAGGTCAAACCGTGTGCCACGAAAGGGGTGAGACGACCTGGCCCCAGCTTGGTCTCGAGCCCAGTTTCCCTGATACGGAGCAGGTCTTCGAACATATCTCTGACTCGGCACCGGACCCTGGGGCTCAATGACAGAAGGAGATGGGCGCGAGGACCCTCGTGAAGGACCCGCAGCTGCCCAAGTGCCAACTGGTTGGCGATCACGTCTGTGAAGCCCTGCCAGCTGCTACCTTGTTTGAGAGGCATGAGCAGTACGGTCCAAGGCATCCAGTGCTGCAGAGCCGAAAAGTTCCCCCGGAACCACAGGTAGGGCCTGGAGGGTTCTCCTACAAGGCTCAGTAAGCGGTGACTGCTCCAACCAGACCTGGCGGCGAGCATGTACCAGTGTGGAGAGCATGCGCCCAAGCTCCCTCGTCATCAGAGCAAATGCCTGCAGAGATGCATCCACCAGGCCTTGCATGGTGTGGTCCAGCGGAACAGAGTCCAAAGAAGAAGACAGGGCCAGTATAAGATGGCGGCTGTCACAGACTCCCCCATATCCCCCATATCCTCCTGGGAGGCAACGGAGTCCGACCCAGAGGCCCCAGAGCCCCGCTCCTAAAGGTCCTCACATAAATGGGTGCCAGAGGCCACCACAGAAATAGCATCGACCTCATTGACTGAGTCCCATCCTGCTCGGGAGGGAGAGCCGCGCCGTCATTATCATCAGCCCGAAAGGACCGGAGGAGGGCCTTCATTTGGGCCAGCTCAGCAGAGAGGTGATCCACTTTTGCCGACAAACCCCCCGCATCGGTCCGTCTGGATAGCTTCACTGGTACCGAAGTTGCAGCCAAAGCATGCCATTTGCACATCGCCTGTCCCGGCGGCAACGGACTAAGCGGCGCAGTGCCTGTCCAGTCGGTAGGCTGCTCCAGCGCAGCCAATCGAGCCAGCCTGACCGACCGTGGCATAACGCAACAGTTGGGACAAGCGTTATCCGACAGCACCTCCCGGAGATGTTCCACACCAAGAAAGGTGGGAAACAAGTCATGCCCGTCGTCGGGCTGAAGCGGAGCCAGACAGGTAGAGCAGCATAAATTTTCCAGCATCCGACTGCTGAAAGGCGTAATTAGTCCGCCACAAACAAGAAGTCAACACGGGCAGAAAACGCCACTGGCGACTCTGTTGTAGGAAAAAACCCTGCAGAGTCTTATGAACTCAGCATGAGCAGAAACGCTACAGGCGAGTATAATAAACTAACTGAAGACGAACTCAGCGCGAGCAGAAACGCCACCGGTGAGTCGGACAATTAACCATAGAGATAAACAACTTAAAGAACTCAGCGTGAGCAGAAACGCCACCGGTGAGTCACAGCGATTAATGCGGCAAATCAAAGCGAACAGTAAACTGCTGCCGACAAAGAAAAACAATTACCAGTCATCGCAGCGGCGACCGCTGATGTGGTAAAGGCAAAAAACAGCTTGTGCAGCCCCTGGAGGGCGAGACTTACCCGCAGCTCCGACCGAACTTGGTCACAGGGCTACTAGCAACAAGCGGCCAGGAAAACAGTGGTAGAAACAGAAGCAAGCAGCTTCATACGACCAAACGCCCGTACTCAACACACCTGCGTGCGAGAAGAACAAACGCCGGATTGAACGCCGCGTGCCATTTGACTATATAGAGTCACATGGGTCCCCGGCAGGTCACAGGTGACTTTGTTGTCATTAGTATTCGACCTGCGCATGCGCAAGAATGATCATTCAGTGCTTGAAGCACCGCCTCTGGCGGTCAGTAGGGATGAAATAGAACTTTATTTTTGTTTCTTACTCTGGAAGACTGAGATCAGCTGATTTCAATTCAGAAGGTGGGGTGTGGAAAATACCTAAGAGGACTGCTAGAGGTCACAGCTGCTACCAAGGCTACCTTACTATCACCAGTGGGTGAATGGGTGAATGAATGTAGTGTGAAGAGCTTTGGGTTCCCCTGGACTTGAGAAGAAGCTATAAAAGTACAAGCCATTTACCATTTTAAGTTGTATTAATTCGATTTTTTTGTCAGAATGATAAAAGGATGAATTAGGTAAGGTAACAACAACAGATTTTCATATTTCTACTTCATTCGGCTTGCCTGCTGAATTCAACCCCGTCAAGTTCAAATGTAATCATCTGAATGATCTTTGCTCAGAAAATTAAGGATATTTTGTTCAGTTGGTGTATGGTTGTGACAATTCTTGGCCAATATGTTTTTTATCATTTTTTAGAAGCATGTTTTGAATTTTGAAGCATGTTACTTATTTTTTGAATTGGGCTAAATTTGTAAGGAAATATATGCACTGCGAGGTAGGGTTGGCTTTACAGTTTGTGCTCATGAACACTTTGTCAAATCTCAGCAGTGTGACCAGGGTTCTCCTACGCACTACCTCGAGCCTTGCTTGTTAAATCAATGATCTGATAATCTCTCACTATATCATATTTCTTTAAATGTTAATCACTTAATTCAGTAAATTGCAATAAGAAAGGATTACATAAAACAGTATGCTATTTGGCATTAGCAGATGAATTGACATGTTTTATGTGACATCCCACCAACTAAATAATGCAGCAAGATCAAAGTAAGAAAGCTAAGTAAAGCTAGTTTTTTGTAATCAGGTTAAGACCAATATGATATACAATCCTTGTAAAATCTTTATACTTGGCCACGGAGATTTCAGACCAAACATTTTTGCTCTTTTTAAGAAAGTGTGTTGAGAAAAGCTATTTTTCCATCTTTGTCGTAGAAATTTTTTGATAAACTGACATTGACATATACTGAAGATGAATTTCCCAAGTCACCAGAGGTAAAAAGGGACAAGATTGAGAGGTTGCGTTATTACAGAGATGATAAATACAATTTAGGAAGGATAGCATAGCAAAAGGAGATAAGGTAAGGAATAGGAAGGGACAGTGTAAGGAATTTGAGGTTTCAGAAAAAACAGGACCCAGAGGAGGAAATAAATCTAGATGGAATGAAAGGGGAGGGGATGAATTGTAGGATAGCTGTCTTAGTGTCTTGTGACACATGATTTCATCAATTCACATGTACCATGTCTTTTACCATGCTGTTTTTGTGTCAAATTTCAGGAAAACGCTGGAGTGTAAGAGAAAAAAATAAAGATTTGGACAAATAATTAAACACATTTTCACATGTTTCAAACATAGCTTTAATTTAAACTTGTTGTGGTTTTGTAGCCTAAGAGTTGAAAGTATATCTTGAAAAGCAAACCTCAGCAAATTATTTTCTCCGAACCATTTAATGAAAATAAGGAAGATTGCCTGTCTTTCTATGTAAAAGTGACAAAGTGGATTATAGTGGAGACAATCCTGTTTAGGCCACTATAAGAAATGCAGGGTGTTGAGATAATAAATACATTCAGTGTCATCAAAGTCAAATCCGTCAGGATTAAAGTTTTGTAGGTGAATGTTTTTACCATTTCAAAACCTTATTGTGGGGATACACCATCAAAAGCAAAGCTAACTAGATTTTTGGGAATAATGATAAGCGTCTGTAATTCACTTATATTTGGCTATTTAAGTGTAAATTTACAGAATGAATGCTACCACATTCATTCTGTAAATTGTCTCTTTTATATAAACATGGAAGAAAGTTTCACACCATAAGTTACTTTCAATTGCTTCACACCTACAAAGTTTTAAAGATAAACATTTCAAATGTACACATAAGCTTCATGAAAAGAATATAGAAACTTTTTTGTTTGTTTGTGTTTTTACTGTTACATAGTCAACTCGGATTGTACTCTGTATAATGGAACTACAGTACTAAATAATTTCTGTTTGCTGAATTCCAAAATAGAACAGATCAAAGTAATGTTTTAGTTTTTGTATTGCAATTTTAAAACCAGACACAGTCAGATCCAAATTCTATTAAACAGTTTAAAAAATCTGAGACATGGTTGTCATGGGTTTCTTAGCTTTCAAATTTAATTCCTTTGATTTAATTTTTGCACACCTGGGCTTTTTAGTTTAGGTCAACACCCCAAATACACTGTTTACTTATGCGGCATTATGGCAAAATGTAAATAAATCAGCTAAGATACAGGGAAGATATTTTTGACCTCCATATTTCTGGGTCATCCTTCAGTAAAGTTTTTAAATGATTAAGGGTGTTATATTAGTTGGCTCCATCAGAGGTACAACCAACATGTGACATTGAACACATTTTTGGTGTAAAACACACATATTATATTACATATTGTACTAAATCTATACCTCCAATTTTTTGTACACGTTTGTCCTTGCGGGGGACCTGGACCTATCTCAAGAGGTCATTGGGCAAAAGAAAGAGTACACTGTAGACAGGCAGTCTTCCAAGCAGTCCATCCAAGGACAACACAGAGACACACAAGATAAAAAATCGTGCACATAGATACTCATACCCCAGGAGATATTAGAGAGATCAGCTAACAATAATGCTTTTGGTCTTTAGGAAGAGGCAAACTCCATATAGAAAGGGTTTTCCATGCAAAGATTCAAACCTAGACCTTTTTGCAGTGTGGACCGCTAAGCCTAGTTTGACTAAAACACTTCCGCATACAACCCTTTTCAGGGGATAGAAATTCCAGTTGGTACTTTGAAATGGTACAATTTATAACCATCAATATGTTGTATGCCTTAAAGCATAAACTTTATTTTTTAAATGTGTGTTTTTCTAAGATAATGTATTTAGGAAGTTTTCTAGAAATACCTGAGAGCTTTGGTAAATCTTGTCTTAAATAAATACTACGTACAAATGTGGACCAACACAACTTTAAACCGAAACTGCCACATACCATGTAGCTTAAAGGCATAAGCTAAAAATTCAATCTGACAATACTTCATGGGGTCAGTAAGGATGTAAAACACTCACCAAGATAGACAGTGTTTCTTGACTGTAACTAAAAAACACATCCTAAACAAACTGAGCAGGTGATTGGGACCGATGCAGAGAATCCAGCTCTTGATTATTAACAGATCGGCTTATTTGCAACTCTGAGCTAATTTGCACAAATCCTTGTAGACCTTTTTGGTCATTCTTAAAGTTAACAAATTTTGCTTGTGTTTGCAGATCAGCATAATTTTAGAACATAACTTAATATTCCCACAAGCAGTGCTTTGTATTTACACGGCTTAGTGAATCAGCTCCTAAATTTACTGCCCATCTCCCCCTGCTGTTATCTATATAAGTCATGTCCCCTAGTTATCCACCTACTGTCTCAAGGACTTCATTATTCATTTTCCAATAAGTATCTTTTCATTTTATTATGTTTAATCGCTGCTACGTTTTAAGTAGCCATTACAGTTGAACATATGACTTGTAGCAAGAATGGTCCTAAAACATAAACTTTTAAAGTTGATGCCCAAATTTGGTAGAAAGAAAAAATTATTTTAAGTATAAATTATTATTGAGGTAAAATTTTTTATCTATTTCATCTTGTCCAATTATGTCCAAAAATACTCCTCTCACAGAAGAGGAAGAGTGGCGGGAAATCTTGCATCATCTAACCTAACATCAGTCACAACTAACATATTTCAACTCTTCTTTGTCCTATTTATCCCTTCAGTACATTACAAACAGATTATGACACACTGTAGAAAAAAGAACCTCAAATAACAAAGTTAAATCATTAGAACAGTTGTTGGATCTGTTTTTGTTATTTAAAATGTTGTTGAGATGTCAGTAGAGCAATGCTTTATTTCTTTAGTAGTGGCTTACACTCTCACACACTTACTGTACACATATGGACACCTACAACTTGCCAAGCTCTAAAGACTCTGAGAACCAGCAGTGCTAATAACTAGGTAGCAAGTGGTTCTCCAGACCTTCTCCACCTGCATTAGCTGTATCTAGCTGGTGTAGAGATCAAACTACTAAACCTTATTAAAAGTAAAGAAAAGCTGCTGTACATTTGCCCATCTCTTAATAAAGGTTCAACTGTTCGGATCAAGATGGAAAGTGCTGTGTATCATAGAATATGTTTGGTATTGTGCATGGGGAATTCTATAAACTGGGGTGACTATTTCTTTACTGTGTATAAAAGATAAAACATTAGGTAGCTCTCAATAATTCAATCCCCTTTTTTAGATTTTGTTCCTTAAATCCAATTTTAAGGTTCTCTTTTTTTATAAATAATAATAAATAAATAAATAAACATTTGAACAGTATGTAAGGAGAACTGTAGCAGGTTTTACACTTTTAAATTCAGAGAGACATTGTGGAAGTTGTGTTTTTGTACCAGTCTCAGAAAAATACAGAAACAGCATTCCTACTTTAGTATTGCTTAAGAGCTAAAATTAAAAATGGTGTTTCTCTAGCCTTCCGGTAACCCAATCTACTCCTCTTCCTTCTGAATCCTTAAGCTATTACAATGAACTGAAATCACAAGAGGCTTTAAAATGGAAGGTCACAATATTCTCAGACCAGGGCAGAGGCAAGGCTCAGTTTTGTCAAATTACATTGTGGCCTCTGGCTGGGTAAAACAAAATTACATGGAAGATTGGACTCAGCTAAAGCCTTGGATGTTGGTGGGCTTATAGTTTAAAATCAAGATAAATGTAAGTAAAGGTTGGAGTAGTTTCTGGAAAAGAATGGAAACCTTACATCTCTATGTACGGCACCACAGGCTGGCAGTGACTTATTTTTAATGTCTCTGTTGTTTTTTATTAGAAAATACAAAGTGCTGAGTTCAATATTATCATAATCCATCAAACGTCATATGTAAATAACTAATACTGTGAGAAAAACTAAGAATGTAGAGTGCCTTGGCTAAGCAGTTGCCCTTAAAAGATTTAAAAAAAGTAAATAAATGACTTTGAATCAGTTTAGGGGATATCTGCAGTCAATTTAATTATCATCCCGTATAAATTCAATAGACTCCCAGGTCTGATGTCAGAGTAAACAATATTATCCTTCATAATGAAATTGTTGCTTGTAAATTGCTCACCATCGTCAGCACGGCTAATGATAAAGCTTTTATGGTGGCTTGTTTTGACGTGGTCACTCAATAATCTCAGTGAGCTTCTTGATTGTGACTCTTGATTTAATCATTGCAACAAAACAAACAAACAAAAAAAAACAATGGTTGTTTGTCAATATGAAAATATATTCCACTATAATAAGCCAATTTCCTCCTTCTTAATACATGCAAAGCCATGTTGATTAGTATGGTAATAATAAAGAAACATGTTCTAATTTTAATTCAATTCTGACATGAACTTAAACTGTAAAGGACAAATAACTAACATTCAACAGATTGTAATAATTTCAACAGCAATTGTTTGAATACAGATATTAGAAATGACAGACCCAAGCCAATAACAGGGCTGTTTTTTGTTTTTGTTTTAGACTATTCATTTATTATGTTCTGTAGTTTAATTATCAGCCACTTTTTTCAGGACATAATGCTATTCAGCTGTTTGACACTTTGTTCTTCTTTAACTCACTTTCTTCAAGACCCTTTATGCTCTTGTAGAAGGGTATCAATTTATTAAACATTAACTCTAGATAATAGTTCATTTATTTCCAGTTGATCAAAATACTGTTGGCAGATAATGGCTGCCAGACACTAAGGCTGGTTTGCAAAAAATGTAATTAGCAAAGGCACAAATTTCCACCTGAAAAATGCTTGGTCAAGGGTTAGGTAGGACTTAATGCAGCATTACGTTTCTGGTTGATTTGTTTAAAAATGCAAGCAGGCTTCTTTTGATTAGTTTAAACCATATATGTAAAGATTTTTATATGAATATGTTGACTATAAGTATTACCATGATTATGACTAGTGATTGGTTTTTAAAAAAAAAACTTCTCTTAACATTTTAAGGCTTAAACCTTCAACTTTCTGCACAGCCTAAATTATCTTAGGGTTGTAGTTAAAGCTTGCAACAGACACCCATTACAATGTGACAAATAACTAACCAGTAGGCTGAAAACAAAGTAAAAATATAAAAATCCAATAAAATACAGCTCAAACATCTACATGGCAGCAATAAGTCAAATAAAATAAATAATGGGCATAAAAATAGTATCCTACTTATTTGAAGTCATAGTTGCTTTGTTTTTTCTGTGATTAAGCATCTACCAAATCATCAAGATAGCAAAATTCTGAACATTTGGAATCATTATTTTCAGGCTTATTTATGTAGGGATGCAAAAGAAACACTGCAAACTGCATTTATCATTATCATTCATTACTTTCATGTGTTTTTTGCACTTTTCGGTCATACGTCTCTGAAACTTCTACTGGACTATTTTACAAATTGTAATAAGACTGTGGTCTTCTACAGAACTTTCCCAACACTTACAATTTGTTAATGGCTGGGTAATGATCCTGTGAAGGCACATTGCTTTTATTTATTTTTTGCATGAGTTTTGTAAACTTTTTAAAGTGCATCTATGCAACACGAAAAACTAAGAAAAAGCTCTTCAAGTCTTAAACATGTCAATGTGTTTGTTATATTGTAGCTATTCTTTACAGATGTTGTGAAAAACTTAAATGGCCTTGACACATTTATCCATGTGTCGATGTCGTTTTAAATGTGTTAATGAAACTTTTTTTTACGAAATGAAAAATAAATCATCAAGCATCAATGTACATAAAAAACAGAAAATACTTAAATGATATTACATTACTGTTGTACTTTGTAAAATATAAGATTTTATCCTAATTGTATTCTAAGATTTAATTGTATCTTAAATCCAAAGCTGAAAATTGTGACTTTTTTTTTTTTTTTTTTTTACATTATAAAAACAATACAGTATATACATTTATAAAAAATATACTTCTCACAAGAAAAGTATAAATAGAAAAAACAAAAAACAAATGCGATGCTTGAGCATTTTTAAAACAAACATTCTAATTTTGACCATATTTGAACATCAGGGTGCTTTCCAAAGTGCATGTGACACCAACTGTTTTACCAAATATATCTAAAGTAATTATAATACAGATTACAATATAGTGCTTGCAGAAGACCTTTTCGTATGTATTATACTGATTTTGTATTTCTTCCTGCTTCTAAAACAAGATGAAAAGGAATATGTGAACACTATCAGTGGTCATGCTAGATATAAAACAAGTTTTGAATTCAGATCCATGCTACAAGCTGCCTTTTGGATAGACAAATGGAACCATAGCCCAAGCAGGGTGTAATGCACCATAAAAAAGGGCATTAGAAACACATACCCTGTTTTATTAATGCAGTCAATACAGTCCATTAGGCCATAGATTTAAAAGCCACAGAGCTCTTCCACCTCCATTAATATTTTCCGTTGACCCATGGTATTCTTTTTAAATAGGCCAAGCTTCTTTCTGTATTCCACATGTGGGACTGGTAAAGTGTTTAATATTTTGCCAAAGTATATTGTTGAAGTCACAGCCAATCGTATGCTTGTCCATGTTAGAACTATCAATACAATACTAAATCTTTTAGCATGAAGTTTTTATTTTACTTTATTTTATTTGTTTATTTATTAAAAAGTTCAGCTACATCAGAGAAAGGAAAGAACAATTGGTTTTTGCCAGAACTAAACTTCACAGAGTGGTGACTAAAAGTAAGCACACCATCACAAACAGTAGCTTAACACATGAGGCTCAATGATATGAGAACTAACAAGGGGCAGCTGTGGCAATTAGCAAATTAAATCAAGGAGAGAAAGGAAAACCAAGAAGAGAAAAATAAATAAATGGGAAGGAAAAAAAATACAAATACAACAAATAATAGTTGCCCGGGTATGCTGACTTTTTTTTCTACAGTGTCTCTAATGCTGTTTTACTGATTCCTTTGCTATTTCCTAAGTGCTTGTGTAACCAAATTCTTGCATTTTAAATACTTTTTTTTTTAAAAACACACAGTCTATAACCAAAATTCTCTGTTTTCGTTTTTTTTTTAAATATAAAATTAACTTTTTCCCAGAAGGATTTGGCAGAATCAAGGAAAAATATGACGTTTCATTCAGTCTTATCTTTGAGGATTTGTAGAGCTAAGATGAGAAAGAGACCACAGAGAAAGATCGCTAGATTACCTACCATGAAACAACGTCCAACAAAGAAGTATACAGCAACATTGCTCTTATGCTCTTTAGAGAATCTCTGCACATTTTAAGACTGCATTAAAATAGCAGGATAAGATATTAATTAACAAATATATTTAACTATTAATTTAACAAAGGAAACAACTAAAAGCTGTTTAGCATACATCATATTATTTACCTTTAAAATGCTTTATTGTTCAATCTAAAAAAAACAAATAAATCTATATAAATATATAAAAAATAGGAAGACAAAAAGGCTCTGTGATTGTTCAGTAATTATGTCTTCATACTTTCAAAAATTCCTAATTTTAAGACGTTAAACCGGTAAAATGGTGATATGTGGTTGCAACCTAAAAAATCATAAGCTCATAACTATAAACTATATTCAAAACTCTTTATTGCATATAGTCCATCATTGGAAAGCTGTATTTCATCTTTAGAAACATAGAAATTTTTTTATTTTTCAAGGTAATATTGTTAAAAGTGTATTTTTACTGATTTAAAACTAAGAAAAGACTAAACCTAAAAACGGAAAAAGAGAACTGCCAGGTTATTGACTTGCAGTTAATAAACCTTCTTAAGATTTCCTGGAAAAAAATATCTGAATTTCTGTATCTATGTAATATTAAGACCTTAACTTTACTTCTATTCTTCCTTTATACAGAGGTAGCCATTTAAAATGGCCCTTCCCAGGGAAACGCCTGCAGACTTCCCCAACCCTCCCAGTGGTATTTAGTGCTGCTTCAGGCCAGCTAGCCCATACTAGCACCTCAATTAGCATTGGTTTGCAGATGAGGTCACGACTGCAGATGGGGAGCAGGAAATATTCTGCCGGCAGGATAACAACAGGAAAATGCTACAGTTGTGCGCTGTGTACAGCTGTACAAACCGGGAAAATCGAAGGGTTTTCTTTCGGAAAGTTGTAATCCACAAAGGGGGAGAAAGGAGAGAAATTAAAAAAATGACAGAAAAACGGCAGAAGACATGATTAAAAAAATCTCTGTCTTACAACATAAACTAAAGTCAGTATAAGCTCATACCTCAATGGAAACAAACAAGGATTCTATAGATCGGATGACTCACTGTAGTTTTCATGTTCATTACTGAACATTTGACTAAAGCAAGGGGAAAGGAGCATCAACATGTTTACATGTTGATGTGATGTTACTTTATTATGCGCTATCCAACCATGGAGTGAAAATGTGCTGTGACAACGTCTCCGTTTTCTTTAACCACGACCTTTTCCAGGTGTCTGATTAGACCTCTGAGAATGACCTGGCAACATTAGGAAGAAACTAGTATTTACAATTTAGTATTTAATTGATATTCATTTAATAATTACAATTTAGTATTTACAATGACCCAGGTAGCTTGTATCTGACGCCATTGATACATTCATGTAACATTACGTTAGTGATGAAACAGCAACATAAAGAGCTAATCACATTTATTGACCCAGACATAAAAAAACTGCAGTCATTCAGTGCTGCTTTGGGTACGAAATCACTGATCCAACCAAACACGAAGTAGTTATACTACTGAAGACTCTTGTATGCCTTCATTTGGCTAGCGGTGTAGTTGAAGGTCTGGTGGATAAGTTCATTTGTAATGTGGACGGCCTCCACACCCGCAAAGTCCCAAAACAAGTACAAAAACACATTTCCTCATTGTGTATGGATCATTTTTTATATGTTATATCTAATTTATTATCCTGAGACACTTTTCTCAGTGTTGCCCAAGCAGCGGTTTGTAGCATTAAGAGATTAAGAAAAACAGGTTCTGAATGTTCTGCAGTTGTTCGGTGTGACGCATGTTGCATTACTCAAACAGGTGCGAATGGTCTTGAATGTGCACATTTAGGTGCTCTGAGGGTATGCATGTGTTGGTTTTAGTATGATAAGTAGAGAGTATAATAGGCCACCCAGACAGTATTGTTTTAATGTCTGGAACTTTGATTACCATGTACTTTAGCAGTCTAAAGTCAATATAAGCTAATAACCTGGAACAAAGTCGTATTCTGTAGATCGGATGACTCATGCTAGTTTTCATGTTCACTACTGAACATTTGACTAAAGCAAGGGGACATGTGGCTTCCTTTTGAATGTTTACATGATTTTGTCTTTAGTTTACAGTATGTGGTAAGACAGAGGTTTTTTTCTAATTTGGTCTGCCGCCGTTTTTCGGTCAGTTTTTTTTTTTTTTATATTTCCCCTTTGTGGGTTACAACTTCCGGAACCCAAAATAAAACTTTTTGATTTTCCCGGTTTGTACAGCTGTACACAGCGCTCAACTTGGCATTTTCCTGTTGTTATCCTGGCGGCAGACCACTCCCATCAATCTGCAGTCGTGACATCATCTGCACACCACCTAAAGTACCAGAAACAACAGTAAGTATACATCCTGTTGAATAGTTGTGAATCTCCACTTACAGAGGTAGAATTACTGGTGAGGATCACCCTTTGGGAAGATCATTGCAGGTAATTGCAGTGCTTCTTTAGGCCAGCAAACCCGTACAAGCACCTCAATTAGCATTGGTTTGCAGATGAGGTCACAACTGCAGATGGGGGGCAGGAAACACCCCCATTAGCATTCTCATTCCTCAACCTTTTGTTTGCACCTAATGGGTCATTTGGTCTCCCAGCGTCACACAAATCACAGCCGCCAAAATGCAGCTCTGTGATTGCTGTAGACTTGAACCCCATCGAGCTTGTCTGGCACTCCATGTAAGACTTTATTGGAAAAGAGACAAAGCCAGGCACAAAACTGAAGGAAGATTATAGTTCAAAGATGGCAATGATGGGAGCAGAATTTCTGTGTTTGTACTCACTCTGCCAGGGCATTTATACAGAATATTTGTCAAGAATCAGTTTATTTATATAGCGCCAATTTACAACAGATGTCGTCTCAAGGCACTTTACAAGAAAATCAATTAAAATCAAAGATACATCATAACAAATCAATTAGAAAAAGTTTCCAATCTAAGGAACCCCAGCAGATTGCATCGAGTCATTGACTTGCAGCATTCACTCCTCTGGAATCAGCAGACCAAAACAATGGCTTGTGTTGTCGTTGACTTTACAGCAATCCCTCATACTGAGCATGCATGTAGCGACAGTGAAGAGGAAAAACTCCCCTTTAACAGGAAGAAACCTCCAGCAGAACCAGGCTCAGTACAAGCAGCCATCTGCCATGACCGACTGGGGGTTTGAAAAGACAGAAAACTAAATTAGAAGCACAGGATACTGAAATAATAGAGTTTATAGCAGCAGTTGTAGAGCCTCACTGGAAGCATCTCAGCCCATGTTCTCATCCAAGAAGCTGTCTCAGCTAACAGAACACCAGCCCAGGTGTGGTTTCTATGGAGAGAAGAACACTAAGAGAAAACAAAAGGTTAACAAGGTTGAAATAAAGAAAAGAAGCGTCTGTCAAGACTGAGTTCCTCCCCAACTGGATTAAGCAGTCTTCTCTACCTCTTCCTAACTATAAACTTTACCAAACAGGAAGGTTTTAAGCCTAGATTTGAAACTAGACAAGGTGTATGCCTCACGGACTAAAGTTGGAAGCTTGTTCTGGACATGAACCCCATTGAGCTTGTCTGGCACTCCATGAATGACTTTATTCGAAAAGAGGCAGAGCCAGGCAAAAGAGGAGCTTGTGGAGGCCATAAAGATGTTTTGGACCACGAGAGTCACTGAGGACTTTTGTAACAGGCTTATTTCAGGAGTATCAAAAGTTTTGCTGTGTATTAATAATAATAAAGGGGGGCACAGTGGTAAATAAATATTCAGATGCTCAAAAATGCCAACAGTCTGGATTGCTTTGCTTATGGTGTGTAAATAAAAAAAAACAATCTTATGGAGCCTCATGGATGTGCCAGATTTAGTAATTTAACCCTCTGGAGTCCAGGGTATAATTAGACATTTTTGATTACTTTTGATATCTTTACATTTCCTTTTAAAAAAAATATTTACCCTGTGTTGCTTGGTATCATTTTTTCAGCACAACCTTCCCTTTGTGGATTTACAGTTATCTTTCCATTTTGACATACCATATTAACACAGTGGAACTAAAATCACACAAAAACACATAAAATCCGAGTAGAAAAAAGTTATATTTTTTTTACTGTGAAAACCACAAATGTTTTTAAATAACTATTTTTAAAACTTAGAAAACAAATATAAATTGTTAATTTCAAAACCAACATACAATCTTTCACAGAAAAAAGTAATTTATGACTTTTTTTGCTTAAATGCAGGCATTACTTCAGGGGTTTTCATGTGCAGCTACTTTACAAAACAATGTGATGTCTCAAAAATATGTTTAACAAACAAATTTAAAAATTTGGATGCAAATAAAAATTGTAAATTTCAAAACCTATGTACACTCTTATCACACAACAAAGTAATTTAACACTATCTACATAAAATGCAGGCAATGCCTCAGAGTTTATGCTTGGCTCTGCTGCCTGAGCAGCATCGCAACATGGTGGGCGTGCCCCGCTGCTGCGGTCCCGTCCTCTGGGTGGTTCTACCAACTCGTCTGAGGCTCCTCTCTCTCTCCTTCTCTAATAAAAATGACGGATCGTCCCCTTAGCTGTCAAAGTCATCGCTCTTTAGCTCCAATTCGCGCTCCGCCACGTGTTCCTCAGCTGCCTCCAGCTCGAAGAAAAGCTTCACTACCCGCTCCACATTCATTAATCGCCTCATTGTTTTATCTTACAAAACCAACCAAACTCTAACCCAAGACACTAAACTAAACCACTACACACTAACTAACTCAAAATTTACAAAAGCTCCTGTCTCTCTCTCTCTGTCACCGCCGTTAATCCCACAAATTTCCCTTCGCTCTTAGCAACCAAATGCCGCAGTTTGCGATTATGATTTTTGATTGATTAACATGATGCATCTTTCCACCAATAGGACAAAGGTTTGTTGTGTTGTTGTTTTTTTTCCCGTTTATTATTTTTTTGTCTGTGAAAAGCTAATTTTTCCGGTGTACACACACACACACACACACACACACACACACACACACACACACACACACACACAAATATTCAGAAAAAAGTATGGTGTAAATACTTTATCAGAACCCTGATTTTACATGGCATATCAAGACAATTTGTAAACAGATTTATAGTTTGAGGTCCCCACTTTATATACAATCCGCACTTCGCACCCCCCTGCGATGACGTAGCTTACACACCCACAGAGACCTGTTGTTACTGGACTGGACAGCCAGAGAGATTTACAATAGGCTATATTAAAAATCCGTACGTTATATAAAGCGCCATATATTGGTTATACACAGTCATGATTTAGTCTGTCCTTATTTTTCAAAATTAAGTTTGAGAAATGTCTGTATGGAGCACACTCGCTTACAGGTATTTACCTGCTTACAGGTATTTACATCAGAAAGCTACTGTAACAGCAGTCGCACAGACCACTTTCCGAATCAACACATTTAAATCACTGCTCCCCGTGGACAGATGAGGGATTACAGCTGGTTTTCACATAGGCTGCTTCAGGGCCTTTTCTAGTTGAAGCGTCACTGACTATGTGATCGCGGGGGATAATTTTACCCCCGCAGACCCAGCTGGGACCTGTATGGGACCAGCCAAGGACCCAGCAAGGAAAGTGGAGAAATTTTTAATGGCTACTTCTGTAAGATCTACTTGCCAATTTCTTTGCTTTAATAAAAACTCCTGTGACCACGGACGTAATTTGTGGGGGCGCAGGGGACAAAAACAGTAAAATTGTCAGCACTAGGACCCAAGGGAAACAACGGCTCAAGCTTAAGCCCACTCTCCTGAGTTTAGACCGCCCACCAGCACTTGGCTCTCTGTTGTTTGGATCTCTTGTGTGATTGGCTGTCTTCATAGTCATTCATTAGAAGCTAACAATCAGCGCTATAGAGAGAGCGAGAGTTCAGACACTCCCATTGACTTCCACAGAAAGAAGCATGGAGCTGCTAATAGCTCCAAACACTAGCATAATACATGGGATGTAATGATAATATAATATATCCACACATAAAATGTGTGGTAGAAGTAAAATTATCTGTACTGTCTAGCAAACCTGAACTGAAACTTCCCTACACACCCACATTCAAAAGATTAATATTGAGAACTTGATATTTTCTATTTTTCTGGATTTTATCCTTATTCCCAGGACTAAGGTAGAAAAGATAGATGGAACAAAAAGATAAGATTCAGAAATTATTTTGTTCATCACCATGTTAGAAATCGGAAATCTATCTACTCCTATAACTTGTTTAATTTAGAAGCAACACAACTAAAAAAAAGTGGGCACAAAGTTGAACGTATTCATATAAAATATAACTATTCAAACATTTAAATACATGGTTTTGATGCTGACACCCTAAGAGAAATTTGACATTATTTTTCGAGGAACCTTTTATTGACAAAATTGATGCTCAAGCTGCTAATTATCTGAGGAGAACAGCTACAGTTTAGAGAACAGCAGCAGCAGAGGGACATTTAATGCTTGAGATTTTTGTATTAAGTCGATGTCAGAAGGACAAACATCTGTCAACTAAGGAGATCTGGAACCCTAGTACTGGGGAACCTGTGTACTGTGCTGCTATTACTGGGGGTCGCTTTTCATTAATTTCTTTCCTGGCTGTGATTTGATAACCCTGACACAAGGAATGAAACACGGGCCATGGACACATTTTCGTTCATAAAAAAATGTTGGACATGTTCATTGACAATTGTAAAAAGTTGGATGTGCCCAGGGAAAACATAGTTGTGGATAAACAGTTGTTTACATTTAGATGGAGGTGTCCATTTAGGATGTACACCCCAAACAAACCTGCCAAATATGGATACAAGGTTGTCCTTGCCAATGAAGGGTAGCAGGGGTAGCAAGTGACAGATTTACAGGATGGTCAAAATCTTTATTATTTCACAAAAGAGCTGACCAAGCAATCAAGGAATCAAGGAATCAAGGAATCTTTATTTGTCATCACATCACATGTGGTACATGAGGTGGGACGAAAATTCTAATCCCCCGGTCCAGTTTACACCCTGATAGCAATTTTAAATAATGTAATAAAATATAAGAGTATAATATCTATGCGAGAAATAGGATTTGAGCTACACAAAATCTACAATATGGACACAGA
>JAVLVB010000002.1:10397199-10434840 GCA_032876305.1 Orestias chungarensis
CTGCCTGCTGATTCCAGAGGAGTGAATGCTGCAAGTCAATGACTCGATGCAATCTGCTGGGGTTCCTTAGATTGGAAACTTTTTCAAATTGATTTGTTAGAATGTATCCTTGATTTTAATTGATTTTTTGTAAAGTGCCTTGAGACGACACCTGTTGTAAATTGGCGCTATATAAATAAACTGACTCTTGACTCTTGACGAGCGGTTTCCCCTCACCATTCTATTCTGTTCCTCCTGCTGGCTCATGTGGGCACAAAGAATACTGACAAGAGTTGAATATGTTGGTTCTTGGCCATCTTCACCCTCAGTGCTTACATGTCCTCCAGATGCCCCTGCTTCAGTGCAATCAGTCTGCTCATCAAGGCCCGCTGTTCCTTGAGATTCCACCAAATTGCCCCGTTTGCTCCTTCCTCCATGCTGCATGTTTCAACCATTGGGGGAAAAAAACAACAACTTTGTACTCCTGGCTGGTAAAAATCCAATCACTGCCACCAAATGTGAGGGTTTTACACAGACCAGCCAGAGAGACGTTGAATGGGTTTCAAAATATATTCTTAATTTCTTACAAAAAGTCAAAAAATAGTTGCAAAATGATAAATTGGGCCCAAACTGAGGTCAACATAACAAACTACAACCCAAGTTGGAGACACAAGCAACAAAACTGACCTCCACAAACAAGACATGAAGGGAGCTTAAATAGTGGCTGATCAGACCACTGCTAACACACATGGGGATTAATAAAACACACAAGAACATAAACAAATACTGGTCAGCACATTACTGAATCTTTAAATTAGATAAATATTAGAACTGAACTAATTTCAGAAAAGAAGAAATATTAAAGAAATTGTTAAAATTAAACTAAAGATAAATTTTCCTTTTTGCCTGGCAAACAAATGGAATAACCCACTGAGGAGGTTTGCCTGCCATATAAGGACAGCAATTAGCTGGAGCTCCTGTGTGATTCCTGTAGCAGCTCCAAAAGAAACATTCAGGTGTGTGTGACAGTAGGGACAGCTGTCACAATCACCATCAATATTTTGACGGTTTTTCTTTATTTCTTTTTTTAAACTGACACTAGTGATCTTGATTGAAAAGTAAATTGATAGTAAATTTAACAGGACAGGGAAGGTCAAGCAACAAATGGCCCAGAATTGTGAATCAAACCCAATACAATAGCATTGAGCAGACAGAAAAAAAATGTGTACAGCCTTTTCTAAAGTCTTGCCACAGGGTTTCAAGTTAACATGGGTCTGAATTTTGGTGTAACAAAATTTTAGAAAGTTTATAGGAGTATAATTGCACTGTTTAATTAAGCATGTAGTAAAATGAGTTAGTCAAGATGGCGGCGCCCAGTAGTGCAGCGGCTTCTCACGCTCCTAAGGAACACCCTGATTTAAGTTGTTTTTAAACCAGTTCCGAGCCCAAATTCATGCGCCTCATGCGTATGAGTTATGGCAGGGCTGAACTTTGTATGATTAAGGACAGTTTGGTCAGTAAAAATCTGGAAAATAACATCCTAGCAACGCTGGGCAGACTACAGCTCCTCCGGACTTCGGCGTGGGGGAGACCCACACAGAGGACCATCACTGTTTGGCCCAGTGACGCCGACGCTGTGCTGCAGGACTGCTTCGGCTGCACAGACTGGCAGGTCTTCAGAGAGGCTGCTGAGTACGATGGGGTGCTGGACCTGGAGGACTACACATCTGCTGTTCTCAGCTTCATCAGCAAGTGCGCAGAGGATGTTACCACCACCAAGACTGTGACTTGCTACCGGAACCAGAAACACTGGCTGAATGCAGAGGTGCGTTCTCTGCTGAAAGTCAGGGATGCTGCCTTCAGGTCAGGTGACGCAGTAGAACTGAGGAGGGCTAGAAGAGACTTGACTGCAGGAGTCAAAAGGGCAAAATCTGCTTATACTCAGAAAATCCAGGGACACTGTTCCTCCCAGGATCCACAGAGCATGTTGAAGGGCATCAAGTGCGTCACAGACTATAAAACCAAAGGTGCACAATGCCCCAAAGACCACTCCCTGCCTGAGGCTCTCAACCAATTCTATGCCCGCTTTGAGAACCCTGACACCCCTCACAGCACCAGACTCACACCTTCATCAGAAGAAGAGCCCCTCAGAGTTACACCAGCAGAAGTAAGGAGGATGCTGAGGAGGATCAACCCCCGGAAAGCTGCTAACCCGGACAAGATCCCCGGACGGGTGCTGACAGAGTGCGCGGACCAGCTCTCGGACGTCCTGGCGGACATTTTCAATGCCTCCCTCATCCAGGCAGCTGCAGAGGACGCCATCTCCTCCGTGGTCCACACTGCCCTCACCCACCTGGAGCAGAAGGATTCATATGTTCGTATGCTCTTTGTGGACTTCACATCTGCCTTCAACACCATGATTCCTCAGACTCTGATAAATTATCTCTCCTTACACAGACTGAGCTCTTACCTCTGCAACTGGGTCCTGGACTGACCAACATGCCGCAGTCTGTGAGGAATCACAACATCTCCTCCCCCATCTCCTAACCCTCAAAACTGGCTCCCCTCAGGGCTGTGTGTTGAGCCCCCTCCTGTTAACACTGCTCACATATGACTGCTCACCTATTCATCCAGGTCTTCAGAGAGGCTGCTGTGTAAGATTATGTCATATTGTGAAGTTTGCGGACGACACAGCAGTGGTTGTATGCATTACAAAAAGTGATGAGTCCAGCTACAGGCATGAGGTGGAACACCTGTAGGGCTGGTGCAGAGATAGCAACCTCTGCATCAACATAAAAAAGACAAAGGAGATGATTGTGGACTTCAGAAAGGGTCAACATGCTCACCCCCCCTCCACATTGGTGGATCCGGTGTGGAAGTGGTCAGCAGCTACAGATACTTGGGTGTGCACCTAAGTAACAACCTCACCTGGAGCAATAACACTTCCATTCTGGTCAGGAAGGCATATCAGTGGCTCTACTTCCTAAGGAGGTTGAGAAGAGCTGAACTCGGGAGCTCAGTCCTCACCTCCTACAGATGTGTGGTGGAGAGTGTATTGTGCTCCAGCATCAACGTGTGGCATGAAAGCTGCTCTGCTGCAGACAGGAAAGCTCTGCAGAGGGTGGTGAAGATCGCACAGAGGATTGTTGGAGTCAGCCTCCCCAGCACCACAGACATTTACACCTCCAGATGCAGGAAAAGGGACACCTGCATCATGAAGGATCCCACCCACCCAGCACACTCACTTTTTGTACCGCTCCCCTCAAGCAGGAGGCGGCTGAGCATCAAGTGCAGAACAACCCGTCTGAGAAACAGCTTCAGGAATGAAGCTGTGAGACTCTTGAACTCCACCCGAACAACCACTGCAATGACACTATACATGGATAAATAAATATTGAACACCTTCACATACCCACACTGAGACACTTTGCTCCCTTATATTCTGTATATTTTCTGTATATTTTGTGTTATTACATTCTATTTTACTTTTTTAACTTTATTTTATCCATTTTAATATTAGCTCTTGGGTGGAACTGGACCGTGAGAATACAATTTCGTTCCACCTCATGTACCACATGTGTTGAAATGATAATGAAGTCTCCTTGAATCCTTGAGAAGATCCAGTATGAATCTTGATTTAAGAGCCCAATGTATTATTACATTTTTTTTAAATAATGTTTGTAGAATTATTCCATACAAAAAAAAAACAATATGTCAAAAATGCATTTAAAAGCTTAAAATAATATGTTCATGCCCATTTTGAATGTATATAAATATTTTACTTACATAAAATCTGTTTACTAAATTAAATGTTATGGAGATAATCACATTCCTTGAGGGGTTTACACTACGTATAGTGAAATGTGGTCATGAAGGGTTACATTAAAGTGTTAAACCAGGGGGCCTATGCTAATAATTAATCAGGACAGTTAATCTCTTTGAATTCTCTTATCTGAAAGCCTTACCTCACCCAAAGTGTGACAGGGTTTTAAATAAGTTATCAAAAACACATAAGGGAAGCATGTCTTTACTAATCATTTATACAGCATCATCATAAGCAAAATTGCTGCATAACTAAATGTTTATTTGTACTTAGCTGATTGCTGTAATGTTACCAATAGTTTCTGATATTGATGGGCAATAAAAATTTCTTTCATTGTGTTTTGAAAGAGTATTTATGTGTGTGTGTGTAAGTGTGCGTGCATGGATGCATGTGTGCCAGCATGCAGTCCAACTAAGTACCACCCTTTTTCCCCCCTTATCATTTTAAAATGTGCTATACAGTCTGTTGCAACTGCTTGGATCAATAAGATGTCCACAACGACTGATTAACACCAACCACATTGAAATAAAATGTGTGGCCTGATTACTGATGACTAGTCCATGAAACTGACATATAGTATGTGCTGTAGGAAACAGGTATGTGGCATGCTTCGGAAAGGAAACAGAATAGGCAACATTCCAGCCTGCAGTAACCTTGATGACACCCTTCATTACTATGTACAGGCTGACATCCTGACAGCAGCATGCAGCACCAGATGGAGGGGAGGGACACAGCACCATTCTCTACCTCTGCTGGGCCTTGCTAGATTGGCATCTGGAAGAAAGCTTGAAAGGTAAAGAAAGGAAGAGGACAGCAGTCTCTTTCATGCACAGCTTGACCGATATTGCTCTGGCTTAGCTATGCAAGGCTGCCCTTGTCCTTGTGCTTTCACAGTAGGACACCTAAACTTTGACTTAACCTTGTCTTATGAAAAACTACATCCTTTTACTCTTTATGGAGTAGAACTATCCCCCAAACCCCAGTACAGTTAATGAACAACCAATAATATCTCCAAGGTTCATTAATTTATGTATTAGTACACACATTTAGTCTATTATTTATAATAGACAACTAAACATGTCTTTGAATTCTTTAGTGATAAAAAGAATGCTGTGTAACAGTCCCAGTGTGGTTAAAAAATACACTGGTTGTGAACTGATCAAAGCTGGCATTGCCAGCAAGTCCCCTTTAAGGACATTGGCAGTTAGCAAAGGGCCGCCCAGCCTCTTCGTCTTTCTGGCAGCCCTTTGATGAGAGCCCCTCGGGTGATTCACTCTTACTTACAGACGTGCACAGGGCTGTTAAGAATTGGTTCAAAACAGATTGAGCAGAGGTTGAATGCTCAGCAAGGAAGAGGAGAGAAGGGGATTAAAAATGGGAGATAGATGGAGGGGATAGTGACGTAGTTTGTTGAAAAAAAAAACAAATTGAGCATAGTAAAGGAGGAGGGTGACCGAAAACATTAATATATGAAGTCATATTTTGCAGTTCATTGTTGTCAAGGAAAAATACAAAGGTCACAGTATTTGATGGCCTTTTTGTCCTCGGGTGACTACCATAGACTGTGCAATTAACTTGTCAGTTTGGGCAGGGAAATCAGTCATGCTCATCTCCTTCTGGTTACATATCAGATATAATGCAGATGAAGCTCTGCCCTACTTTAACTCAGTCCTAAAAGCTCCACAAACAATTCTCTAGTCACTGTTATTAAGTACTGAATGAATAAGTGTTTGTTTCTAGGGATCCCAAATAGTAAATAGTTTATACACGGTATTTACAGCAATTTTGTTTTCACCCACTCCTAGACTGTCATTACTACCCACCCCATACATTTACCATTAAAATCAAGATGCTGTTTGTCCTCGGGGACTTCCATGGAGTATGTTTAATTAGCAAATTCTTTTCTATTTTCTATTTTCTGCAGATGAATAATTATTTGTGTATTTACATGTGTTTATTTTAACTTAATCAATTCAGTTTAACCTACAATAAATATTGTCTTTAGGTAAAATGTTCTTTTTAAGAAGATGAAGAAACATTTGAATGAGCAGATGGAATTAGGTTTTTCAGCATTAAACATTCCATGTTACTATTCTATAGATTTTTTAAGATACGTTAATGGATTTGATTTTAGCACCATGGAATGGAAGATATTGACATATGCTGTCAAACACACAAATACTGCATTAACCAAATGGATTTTTTGAGTCACATGTAATGGAAAATCCTTTGTTTTTTTTTTCCTGGAAATAACTTCCTACAGTTTGTTGTGTGAAGTACATTGTGTGTTGTGGAAAGTAGAATCAGTTCAAATTAATCACGTGGGTCAATTTGAAAAGGTCCATTATCAAACTTCAAGATTTTATTTTACATGGTGAATGTACTGTAGGGCAGGAATATCTAGGTTTGATCCTTCAAACTGTCGATAGATACATCCATTTTCCAACAAAATGATTGGCTTATATTCAAACATTTTCCAAACTTCATGATATGACGGATAGAAAATTTAATCATCTGATTAAGTTCGGAGTTGCCCCTAAAACCTTTAGGACCGCAGATCTTGATGACAAGGGTTACATTCCCCTGTTGTACACCATAAAGACTTTATATATTTTAAATTTGCCATGTTCCTTTTAAAAAAAACAACAACAACTGCATTGCATTCGGAGATTCCATGTGTTTATGCATTCTTTTCCAAAATGTCTGACTATTTTAAAATAGCAGCTTTTTCTCTAAACCATTTATTGGATTCTAGTGCCCTTTATGTCTATCAATTTGTTTGTACCCAAGACTTAGCCAATTGTATTAGAACTGAGAAGGCTTTCCCAAAAATGCAAGGCTAAATATCCAAAGTTCCAACTTTTAGTATTTTAAGGTATGTACAATCTATGATTATATTTTGTAGAGATGGTTGGACGCATAGCAGACAAGCTTGTGAAAACACCATTACTCTTAACAGTAATAAACTTTGATGAAAATTGAAAACCTAGGGCCTCTTTCAACCTTAGGTAAAACCTGATACGCCAAATGTATCAAATAGATAACTAATAATAAGAACTTGTTTACAATATGAAGCAGCCTTAAAATGTACACATGGATAGAAACAAAATTCGCATTCTTTCCATTTTTTCTGTTTGTCCACATTATGGTATATTGTATCATTATGGACAGCACCACTGGATCCTTGTTATTAGTGCTTCAGCAAAAGGCCCATATTAGACCTGCTGAATTCAGTGGCAGATGGCAAAACTGTGTGCTGCCAAGGGATGGCAGCCAGCTGGCCTCTTTGCCTCCATGTCTAGGGTGAGCAATAAAGTTTCTACTTTATGTATGTATAAATGATTGTATGGTAAAGTTGTTGTTGTTGTTTTTTTGCTTCCTTCTGAGGACTTATTGTACAATGAGTCATGCCATTAATTCACCAGATGGAACCTTGTTATGCATGTCTTTGTATTGCATATTAATGTTGTTTAAGACGTAGTATATCTCAGTGATATGAGGGGGTCAAGTGAACAGAGTGATTGACATTCATAAAATGTCCACCATTAGTAAAAGAAGGGAAGACAAATTGAACAACAAGAAGCAAATGGCAAATGGGAAAACCTGCAAAATGCTTTACAAATCCTCTTTGATTTACTCAAATACTTACCTCTCTATATTGCAGGCTATGAATAACTTGGCTTAGTTACCCACATAACTAAGCCAAGTTAGTTATGTGGGTAGAATTGAAATTTTTTTGTGTTGTGTCAATTAACATTTGTTTATGATTATCAGGATTTATTGATGAGCTTATGACAAACAATAGAATGTCCTGCATATGAATGCTGGTTCATCACAGCATTTGCCTGATTAATCAACGAAAAATGTTTTGCAGTTTTTTTTATTTCTCTGTAACTCACTCTGTCAGCCAGTAACTCACTCCACTCACACACTCATGGGAGTTAGGTGAATTCTATGCCATCAGTTCTAGAGGTGGAAAGTAAGTTACAGAGAGCTAAGATTAAAAGTGACAGGTTAAAGCAGTTTATTTATTTACATATTAGAAAATATGAGAAAAGTTTTTTTTTTTCAATTTTACAGAAAGATTTTGATAAGAATTTCTCTATGTCTTCTTCATTCATCAGGATAAAAGCAAACTAAAGTTCTTTATTTTGTGTGTATTTTTCCACTAGCCTTTCTTGTAGATTCTCCAGTGTGTCGAACTACTTGCCCCAAACCCTTCCAGTATAAGCAGTTTACTACGCAGTGTATACCAGATAGCAAGACGTTTATATTGTTTCATGCATTATAGACCGACATTTTATTAAATGTTATGTTCTTGCAAGAACAAAGACTGCAAACTTTATGCCAGTTCTAACCTAAGCTCTCCTAACAACAATCTTTAATATTTTGCAGGAAGAAACCACACTACTGGAAGCAAACTGTAATCATCAAAGGGAGAACAATCAACTGAAACCTTTCAATAAGATCCGTCAAAAGTTTTTACTTTGTATTAAATGGTAAATACACATTTTGTCTCATACACTTACAGTTCGGGGACAGAGATCTCTCAAGCAGGGCTTAGCCATAAATAAATTGCATTTATGACTGCTAAAATTCTTGCTAGATATGATTATATTTGCCTGTAAGTTCAGTTACAAACAATGTTAACTATCACTGTAGTACACAAATAACCAGAAATGATATTTAATTGCAGTACCAGTTAAATATGTTTGCAAGTCTTCAAATGTATGAACAGGAAAAAAAACCCTCTAATTTTAGATTTCCTACTGTGTCTTCATGACTTACTTATGTGAAATAAACTCAGGCTTATTTACTTGAGCTTCAGCTCAATTGTTTTCCCTAATATTCTTCTCAATGACAGGCAAAATAAGGCCAAAGTTATTCCCATTGATTAGTGTCATGTGAACTTGGCACCTTTCTACAACAAGGTGAGCACGCCATCCCATTGAATCAATTAATTACCATTTGCCATTTGGGAACCATTTAAATTTGTACAAATGTGCCTGAGCCATGCAAGGTTAATTGGGCATTCAGCGCTCAGAGCTCCCCTCAACACCCAGGAGGAGCTGGTTCTTAAAACAGAAACAGGCTCCTTATAGAGATGGCACAGTGACCCTTGCAATAGAAAACATGAAGTTTCACATGTCATGTTACCAGCCGTTCTCTGATAAACGCATATAAATATGTTCTTTATAATCTAATTAAAACTGCATTCTTTGAAAAACTTGGGAGAAAGAAGGCTGGAGGCGCTACTGACTCGTGTTTTGAAACTGTGGTCATGTTCCATGTTTGTTTGTCTGCGCACTGAAAGAGACAGATGGACTGGGAGTCACCATATTTACCAGAGGAAGCAGCTTATAGAATATTGTCAGGGGGGTGAGAGTGGTTTCTGAAATACAGCTTTCAAGTCACAATCATCAATCTTAACACTGCTTGTCTGAACCAAGCAGGATTCAGTGCTAGTTCATGGTGTGTTAGTTGTCCTAATCCTAGGCCTCTGAAACAAAAAGGCCACCAAACCCCCCCAAAAAAAACAGAGAACAGCAAAACATAAAGTAGTATCTTAATGAATGTAAACCCCATTATGTCAATTAAAAGGTAAAAATAGGACATTAACATTTCTGGCCATGTGCTATTAAAATTGGTTTAAATATTGTATACAAAAAATATTTTGAACAGCATTTTATGGAAGTCTCATGAGAGATAGACTTTTTAGAATTTAAATGTATAAGGCCATTTTTATACCGGAATTGTGTTCATGATTTTGTTTTAACTGTAAAATTAACAGCGAAATTTCAAGTGTAAAGATCCACCATCAGGAAGTTTACTTTTGAAGTGTCATTTTAAAAATCCTCCTTCAAAAATACAACAGTGAAATTCTGCATCAATAATTCACTTGTGAATGTGATGCCTTTCTGGTGACCCAAGCCAAATCAATGAGCCCTGGATTAGTTGAGTGGCTTTTAGCAAATCAAATTATGCTCTCTTGATCATGTGACAAAGCATTACCTGGTTAGCACAGCTAATTATAAAAGGACATGTTAAAGTTGATAGAAAAATAGGATTTGAAGACAATTTGGCTTCTCTACTGTGTTTCTAACTACCTATAAATAGTTTTAAAGTGTTTAATTAAGATTAAACTCTGTTTTTAAAAAACAAATGCACACAGCTGACACTGATTCCAAATCAAGCTAAAGGTGTGGGGTTGTTGAAGACAGAAATAAACGAAGCTGCAAATGAGATTGCTTGCATTTATGTGTTGCTATGTCACTTGGTATAAAACCTACATTGTACATCATCTAATATAGATGGAGTCCCATCTTAGACCTGGGGAAGGCTCCTTGGAAAAAGACTGGGGTAAACTCTTTAAATCTTCCAAGTTTATGAATTGTTTTGACCCCAATTGCATGCATGCTTAACATTATTGTGTAGATATAAAAATTATCTTTGCAGATATTGTATGTTATTGCCAATGTAGATATACTTGTATAAAAAGTAAAAATTCACTTTTGCAGTTCACCTTTCCAAGTTTGTTTGCATGTTGGTTTATTTTGTATAAACACAATTTTGGCAATAAAGTTTATCAAAGCAGAGTGATCCTTTAGTTATCCTAATCTTTGGTATCTTATAATGTGTTATCCAGGTGTCAGGTTAACTAAAAAGCTGTAATGACAAGTACGCTAATGGATTGTTTTGGCATTATTTGTGTATAACAAATATCTACAATATGAGGAGTATGTGTTAACATAAAAAAATATAACTATGAATATATAAACGCACTAAGTGAAGCAGTAAATAAAAAAAGTAAAAAATAAAGAGCAATAAATTATCATGGGGTGATTGCAGTGTGTAAAACATTACTATGTGGTTAGCATTACTGTATTCTAACCTTTCAAAACTTCTTGCTTACTCTTACTGCCTCAGTTTCTTAGTTTGTATTAGGACATCCTGGATTTAAGATCTGTTTTTGGTTCTTAAAGGGCTAAAGGCAGCTTATCATATATCTAGGGAAGGACAAATATTTGTGGTTTAGTAGGAACATACTGCTTACAGAATTAAACTACAGCACATAAACATAAATGAATTCATTTTCACAAAATGTTTACTGTTATATGAATGGTAATTTAACAGCCTTTATATACTGGGCATTATAACTATGTTCCCCATGCATTACTGGATGAAAAATACAAGCCTATGCCATCGTGTGTGGTGAACATCATCATAAAAAAGGAATTAGTCATTAAACATTCTTTGACGCAAAGATTACACTCAACCACTTTACGGAATACAGACCGGTCATAGCATTCCTCCTGCTGCTCGAAGTGAGACACAATTGTTATCACTGCTCACCATCAGCATTGTTCTCTCACCATACTCTCTCTGCTGTGTAATGGTTTTCCTCTCAAACATAAGCTGATCAAGCCGCTTTCATTGTAACCTTTCTCATAGAGGAGTACACTGCAAACCATGGAGTTACTTGACGCTCTATTGCTAGTGAAATCCTGGGCGTCCAGCCTAAAAAAGGTATTAACCACTCTTTCACACCCCACTCCCTCTGGTGTGCAATTAATGACAGCTATGTTTATTTTCTAGATACAGATTTGTCTTTGATTTAACACTTTAAAATAACTCCTAGCTAATTAGAAACCCCATACAGAAACTTCGTTGAAATCGGATCATGTTTTTCTTCCATCTATAATGGTGCGTTAACAATGACGACATGATTTAGTTGTCAACAATTTTTAAAGGGATAAACATGATTCTTTGATGACGTAAACCAGTCTGTGAGTATTTGTTTAGGGACAAAGTCAATACAAAGATTAATGGACGTTCAGTCAGAAAACCATGCATGACATATCTATGTACTGAGATTGTAATTTGTCAGTGTGCTGCTCCATCCTTTCATGGTCTTTTATCCAGCCACACCTGGGATCACTGATTGACCATGGCTGGAGCGGTTGCTTAAAGGGGCTAACAGGATGATAACTAAGACAGATCTAAACAGAACATCACGAAATCTTACATGACAGCCTAAAATTTACCACCCTGACGTTTTGTTCCGATGAATAAAATAAATATAAAATAAGGAATTGTCATGTATTTGGAAGTTAAATGTTGCATTTCGAGTTAAACTAATACAGGTAACAATTTGTTTCCTGACAGATATGTCCAACTTGTCCGAAGCACACAAACAATAAAAAAAGAAACATTGCAATAATGTTTAAGAACTATTAAGGCCAGTTAAAATGTCGCTGCTGCACAACTTATGCGTGACCCCATCCCATTGACTCAATCTAGTGATAGTTGCTTTGGCTTGGGTTACCAGAAGGACACCACAAATTCATGCTGCTTAACTTTTGTAGGTAAACTTTTTTAGGCACATTCATCCTCTTACAGATGAAATTGTGGGTGCAAAACTATTTTCAGGCCAGTTCAGTGTTAAAATTTTAATGTCTAAATTCAGATTCTGTCTAATGAGACATTTTTTCTTTTTTTACATCTGATTAAATATGCTAATTTCCTGCACCTTCAGTTAAAATTCAATTTACATTTTTAAAAGTTATGGAAAGTCATATTCATTCTGGTAATATGCATTTTTTCCTTGCATAAAGAAAAAAAACCAAGAATTTTTTTTTTTTTTTTTTTAAAGGTAATTGTGTTAGTTAATGTACAATAGGAGGCTGTCAGTTCATCACTGCTTAAGTTAAATGGAAAAAAAATTATTTTACCCCCAAGAAAGCAGAAGCAATAATTTCCGTACCGTCTAATAGGTTCAAATGAAGCACATAAATATACTATATAATTTTTTGGGACTTTGGCTAGAGTTAGTGTGTACTTCTGTGTGTATTTCAGTGTTTCCACTAAGTTATTTCATATTTGTTTATGTATTTTGTTGCTGTGCAACCCTAAATTTTGAAACCTTGCTTTGATATATAATTTCATGTTTTCCTTGTAAATTTGTGATCTGTCTTTCCACCTTAAAAAAAAACAACTCTTGTGTTCCTTGTGTATGAAACTGCATCAAGGTGTTTCAAGTCATTTTCCTCTGACTCTGAGCTCTAGGACAGCATTTTGCAGCTGAAGTACTTTATTCTCTTTTTTAACACAATTGTGTGTGTGTGACTTGTCACAATATTCACTCTGAAGAATACCCTTACCATCAGCACTCATACATTTCTGTCATCCACAGCTGTTAAAAAGATTCAAGAATAACAGCCTTAAGGTGTTTACGGTGTGGTGTCTTCAATTATCAGGAGAGCTACCTTCCAGGTTGTGTCTAATTCCTTGCAAGGCAAGAGTATACACTAACAAGTGTGTTTATTCCTGTCAGCTGTTCTTTCTGCCCAGAGGTAAGCAAAAACTTAGGTTTACCTGTTCCCTGTTAACAGCCTTGATTTATTTAACATTAATTTAACTTAGACTGGATTGTTCCCCACTTATCCGTTATTACGCAGTCTTCAGTCATTCCTTTTTCCCCCATTTTGAATGCAGAATGGGTTTTATGATTCTTTTTTATTTTTACAAATTTTTCTTGACTTCACAATATAAATAATTCTGGTAAAATGTGCTGTTAAAACTAGAATATGTTTTACAGTTAATGTCTCAAAAATATACATGGAAAAGCCGTAATAGCCAAAAAACAAAAACAAAAAAAATACATGCGAGCACAATAAAATTATTTTCCAGTAAAGCAGAAAGTTGAGGTCTTCTAATGATTAACATGTAGACAAGGAGTCTCTTACCTTAGTCCTCGAAATCCCGCAAGTTTTTGATGCAAACTTTCCCCAACACAGTTGTATTGGATGAGTGGCTCAGTATCAGGCGTTTTTTCAAAGAATTTTGCATGCTGAAGATGTAATTCGATTCAGCTGTGTTGAAGAAGGGTTTACATCTAAAACAGGGCTGTCGATCTCTAGAATTAGGGTTGGAGATCCCTGCTCTAGGTTGTTATCACAGCTAGCATAGAGTATTATACTCTACAATAATGTTACCAAAATCCACAGCTGAAGAAAAAAACTTCCAGGAAGCAAAAAACAAAAAAACTAGAAAAATATTGACTAATATACAAAAATATTTTTCTCACAAATAAGCACAATTTCTTTTTGATTCTGCCCCTACTTGAGCTCACTCAATCCAAAATGTTTTCTTACTTTCACTGAGTGTAAAATGTTGTGGAATTATAATCACATCTGACACGCAGTGCTGATGCAAGGACAGCACTTTATGAGTGCTGTCTTCTTGCACTTTTCCTTAGGCAACAGTCTGTTTTTTTTTTTTTTTGTATCAACTGCTGTTTGGTAATTAACTGGCATCTAAGACTCTTACTTGAGCTGATGTGGGAGGTAGCAGGCTGTGTTGATTCAGATTAGGCGTTGCTGTGTACTTCAGTAGTCAGGGAAAGTTTTCATTTGAAACTTGTTAAGACCACGTATTATCAAAAAGTAGAGGATTGGTGTGAAAACTGCCTAATGGCATTCATGAAGCTTAGGCTTTGCATTTAGCTAATTCTCTTACTCATACAGTCTTGCAAGGGACTACTCTGCAATTTATTTTTATTTTTATAAACATCAGATCACTTTTTAAAGAGAAAAGCTTGAATCCTTACAAAACTGTTTCTCTGGTCCACTTATTCCGGTGATTCCTGTTTTGCAGGTCTGCGTTACAATGCCTTTTTTTGTTTTTTGTTAAGGTATTACTAGTTTCTGTTGTTTAAGAGAGACAGCTTTTTTGGCATTTCCGTGAAGATGAGAATGACAACAATTGATGTGAAAGATGTCTACTGGGTGTATAAAACTGAGCAAAAACAAAAACTGAAACAAAACAATGGGACTGCACAGGGAAAAAGAGATAAGAGAAGACTGAAATAGTGTATCTTAAATATTTTCCCTAGGCACTAGTTCAGCCCTTAAAACTAATCTCTATTATTTTCCTATTCCATAAAATAATCCCATTAGGGTTTGGGGAAGCTTAACATTATCTTCACACCTTTGACTCATTTTGCTAAGGACTATATTATGTAAAATAGCCCCATGTTGCCCCACTTCTCTATGTATCTTATCTTCCTTATAAGCCCTCTGTGAGGAAGACTAGTCTCTTGCTCTGAGAGAAGGAGAAATAATAACATTTCCTAGTTTTTAAATCCTGGTACTCTCTGCTGGACAATTCTTCTGAAGTTTAGAGGCTTTGACATATCTGAATAAAAATGCATTTAAAAGTGTTATATTTTCGTAACAAAATCATGTGATGGCATGCAAAACATTGACATTGTTGTTATCAAAACATTTTCAAAAACGTTTGACATTATAAACCAGTATATTCTACAATTATGTAACTGGAAACAATAGCTGGAGGAAATAACTTTTGTGGAGAAAACCGGTAAATATGTTTACACTACACATTGTCACACTACTTGAACTCATCCAATCCACAGCACTTTTTTTTTTTTTTTTCACAGAGTGAAAAGTTTTTGTCAGAGTGAGTTCTTTTCAGCTACTTCTCCAGTTGTCCACAGGGGGTCACCAGTGCTCTTCCTCTCTTGGATTGCTTCTCACTCCAGGTGCACCCGGTTGGCGTTGATGAGCTAAGCCAGTATAAGAGGAGTGGTGGATCAGCTACTCGGTGCCTGAGTTCTCAGTCTCTACCTTTTGTATACTCGTTGTATTTTTGCCTGATCTCAAGCGTCAGTGTTTTTCCTCCAGTGTTTTTCTTAACCTTGCCTCCAGTTGCCTTTTTCTTATTTTTGAAGTTAATATTATTTTGCCACTTTGTTGATGCTGACATTAGTGATAAGAGGGGAAATGGCTAAAAGATAATGTTTTACAAGTTCAGATGGGATGTGGTCCAGAGGACAATTGGAGCTTGTCCTCTGGACCCCATGCAAGATGTAGACCAAAGGTTATACTGGTGTTTTCTACAATAGCAGCTCTAGTGGCGAACTTGCTTTTGCCACAATGTTTTTTATTTCTTTTTTTTTTTTTTTGTCCAACTCTTCTTTTCTCTGTACAGTATATGAGTTTGAGTTCTCAATAAATCTGGCAATCACATTTTTGTCACAGTATGAGTATGTAAAATAGAAAACACAAATTGGAACAAATTCGTCAAACAGCTAGCCATATCAACATTCTAAATTAGACAAACATGACCCGAAGTAAATAACAATATACAAAGTTTCACTACCTATTTTCAATCTACAATAAAGTAGTGAGGCCCAATAAAAATCCTTAAATATTACCAACTCTACTTTTTCTACATGAATGTTCTGACCAATAACAATGAAGCCAATAAGTGTGGAGTTTCATGAGTTTCAATTACTCACCCTACTCTTTAGACCTTACAGCACATGTATAACCTCAGTTTTATTTCTTGCTCTGTTTGTACTTCTCCCAGTTTCAGGGATTTAGGGGGGAAGCTGATGCATATCCCAGCAATAATTAGCCCAGCGATGAGGTATACCCAAGACAATTTCCTAGTCCATCCTAGGGCGAAGGTGGCTTGGGAGGTGGGATTTTAACTGGTGAGTTGCCAGTTTGAGCCCCTGCTTTGTCTGTCTCATTTGATGTGTCCTTAGGCAAGACACTTGACATGCTTTGCCTACTGGTGCCGGTCAGAGGGCCCTCTGGCGCTAGGTGTTTGGCAGCCCTGTTTCTGTCAGACAGCCCCAGGGCAGCTGTGGCAACCTTACAGTGTCACGAATGGTAAATATGACTCGAGCAGAGGAGGATTGTGAGAGAGAAATATTTATTTATTGTAAGGATGGATATGAACGGAGCAAAAACAGAAAACTGAATTAACGCGGCACGGAAGAGAAACAACAAACCAAGGATAAACACGGGGACCTGAATCAGAATGGAATATAAAAAATGCGCCACGGAGGAGGAACAACAAATTAAGGATAAACGCGAGACCGCTAACAAGAATTAAATAACAATGAACAAATTTAAGCACAAACTGAGAGGTGTGCGAGAAAAACTACAGGCAGCGAAGGAAGAAAAAATGGACGAAATAAACAATCGGAGTGAATGAAAACGACACGAAAGGGAATAGAGACCAGCAAGCTGAAACCAGACAAGCAGATGGGGAGACTTACTGATGGGCAAGGAGGACTGGAACAAGGAAGGAGAGCAGGGGAACAACGAGAGGTAAGGAATGTAATAATCTAGCGATGAGTGAATGAGGGAACCAGGCTTATATACTGAGGAGCAGGAAGTGGAGTAGCAGAGAATATGATAGTTAATTAGAGACAGATGTTAATGAATGATGATGATGATGATGGAACTGAAGGAAAACACAGAGAGGAAGAGAGACAGAGCAGGGGGAACTGGAGAACACAGAAAAAGAAAAAAAACAAAGAATAAACCAAAATAGAAAATAACCTAAAGAAAACAATAATGATAAAGTAAAACAAGGCAACAAACAACAAATTAAACAGCAAACTAACGGAACAAAGACACAGACCATGACATACAGAAGCTTACCATCACCAGTGTGTGAATGGGTGAATGGATGTAGTGTAAAGCGCTGTACAAGCCATTTAACATTTAAGTTCTTTCTCTATTATGGATCAGGCATGTTAATATTATTTATTGAAAAGAAAAATCTGCTATTGTTGCAATAGTTGAACTAGGTAGAAGAGAGAGCAGCATAAAGATTGAAAATGCTTTTTTTTACTGCTGCAAGCTGCTAGCTATATCTAGAATGCTTTCTAATGGATAGGCATAGGGATGTGCTACCTTCATATATTAGGAATAATGTAGCAAAACAGCACCGTTGCTTCACCTTACACATTGTGTAAAGTTTAGTTTTCTGATCCTGTTTATGACTGGTACTTATCTAAATGGATAGTCACAAACGTCTTCAGAATCCAGTCCTAAGACATCTGGCTATTAACATTGTGTAATCTATTTATTTATGAAAACAAGAACTGATTGATAGCAAACATCTTAGTCTAAATAAACCTAAAATGCGTTGACCTTACTAAACAATTAATCAATTTTGAACAATCTAGACCACCAACCATATCACTAAGATTAAATTTTAAGTAAAAAAAAAAACATAAAACATCAACAAGCAATAATCCAGTGGTCTTTTTTTTCTTGCAAGTAAAAAAACAAACACAAATGACAAATACCAATGATTTATTAAATTTCACTTTTTTATGGTATCTGTGTAGAATTTTATACAAACAGTAATTGTATATTGTGTGCCTTTAGTTTGTATGACATAACTTGCGCGTTCAACAACAATACCCCCATAAATACAAAGATGGGGTTGTTCCAGTAGAGGAGATAAATCCAATGCCTACTTCTCCTAACAAGCTGGAACATGGGTTTAAGTACCTTTAGAGCCATTTCTGTCTTGTGTCTTGACAAATAAAAATATTCCAGATCCACAAAGTCACACCATCCTTTAAAAAAGATTTTTGATCATTTTGTATTTTTTTATTTTTTATTTTTTTACCATTACACTGTGTTATGCCAATCTACATGGCATTTCCCTCCAAAAAACATTGTCCTGGTAGTGATGACAAACAAGCAGATGTTCAGTATTGTGTTCAATTTGTTTCAGCTTGGATTTTTTATATTTGAGCTTCACAGATTCAGAGGCGCCGTCCTCATATTTCAGCCAATAGGCAGGCAGTCTGATAAAAGGCATCATGTTTTGCCTGCTCCCTCTCAAAACACACAGTTGTTTATTTAGAAACAAATCATCAATAAATTTCCAACCAAAATATATAAAATCACTACTAGAGTGGACAGATGAGACATTAATTTCATCCACTTTTATTGAACTTATATTTTGTTGGATTTTTAAATTAAATTGTTAATACTTTGCACGTCATCTGGCCTACTCACTTAAAATTAATGTTAAATTGTTCTTGTAGATGGCACAGATAACGCACCTTCATTTTAATATTTTGAGGTATTTTCTTTAGTTTTAGGAATTTGTTTGTCCCAGTCCATTCTAGGGCGAAGTTGGCTTGGGAGGTGGAAGTTTGTCTTTTAACTTGTGAGTTGATGGTTCGAGCCAATGCTTCATCTGTCTCATTTCCTGTTTTTTCCCCCATTAGCTTGGAAGTCATATGACTTATTTAATCTATATCAGGTTTAAATCATTCTACAAGAAGACACAGATGAGGAACACTCTTCTTTATCTTATTTTAAAGCACTTCAACATGTTTCAATATTCTGAAATTTTTGTCTAATAGCTTTTATGCTATATGTCCCCTTAAAACAATCTGTATTAAGTTGTTGCACAAATTAGACAGACTTTTTGTTTTAAACCATTTAAATGCATTTTGTATCTTTTCCATCCAAAATGATTTATTTTTTTTCAGTAGCTGTTTTGCCATTTGAACTACTAAGTCGAAAACCATTGTTAAATTAATTAACTACATGACTCTTAAGAGTCACCTGTGGCCCCGGCTCCTGAATAAGGTGCAATAATAACTACTTTCATGTTTACTGATGATATACGTAATACAGCCAAATTGTTTTTATGTAGATTATTGATTAACTGTTTAACCTTAAAAGTTTTCTAATTAAACCACTAAAATGTAAAAAGACCAAATCTAAGATCTACACATGTTAAAGTCTTCGGATTATTATTATTATTTTTTTCCTCATGACTAACTTTGTGACTATTAAAAAGCCTGTTAATGCCTAAAATACATTTGGAGCTGTTTTGCAAATGCTTGCTTCACTCCTTCCGAAAAAGAAACTGGGAAACATTTTTATTTCGTTTTTTACACACAAATTGTAATTTGACACATCAATGAGAGCTTGCTCAAATAAATAAAAATAAAAAAAACAAAATCCTGAAAATGTCAAAAATTAAGCAGTCTAGTGCTGTCTCGTGTTACTACCTGCTCCCACCTACCTACCTTAGGTGGCAACACAAATATTTACGGTTTACAGAAAACAATAGGAGATTGACGGCCGGAACAGTAGCCAGAAATAGATGACAATAACAATGACAATCTATTTGTCCATTTAGATCTCAAAAAATTGAGATGATAATTTAATGTAAAGTGCTAACCAACTCAACACGGCAGTACGTTGAAAATTAACTGCTCCCTTAACCTCATCTCTAATGGTACCACACTTTGCAACAATGACTACAATCAAGTGTAAGAAATATTTGGAAATCAGTCTTTCACATTTGTTTGCATTAATTATGGCTCATTCTTACTTGCAGAATTGTTTTCAAACTCCCTATTCAAGGAAAATTGTACACAACCTTTAATTCCAGACTCAGACAAAGCTACACAAGAATCTTCACTTTTAATTTAAAGCCTGTCAATGTCAAGCTTGCTGGTGAGCTTTTAGTCTCTCTTGGTGCATAATTCAAGTGCACCTAATTTTACAGTCAGTAACTAATGACAGGAGATTCTCCTTTTGGTTTTTATGCCACTGTCCAGATCTTTTTTCCTACAGAGTATGGCAATCTCCCTAGGGTATTGTATAATTATACTATAAACACAAGTATGGCACTCAGGTCAAGTTAGGTAATCCAAGTCAAAGTCAAATCGACTTTGGAGTAAAAGGGCTGGAAATTTCTGTACATTTCAATGAGAAAGTTGACTCTTTTTAAGAAATACTCGTTTATAACATTGTGATTGCCTTCCCCAGTAGATGAAGAGGCAATTCATCAAATTGTGACATATTTGCATTTTAGGTTGAAATCTTTCTATATATATTAATCAAAAATAAGTAATTTGCTGTTTAGTATTAATGTGGTAAATGAAACAATTAATTTCAATAAATTTTATAATTATCATGACTTTTCCAAATTATATTACTTTTGATATGGTTTGATGATTAAATTAAAGCTCTTCAGGATTTTTTCCTCTGTGAGAAAACAGTGTTTAGAAAACATATAAAAAATATATAATAATGCCAGAACAGCTAAAACACGGCAGCATTAAAAAGCTTTGTGTTCTTTTCCTGCATGTTTGTATTATTTATTAAGTGGCGGTGGCCATCAATCACATAATTAATATTTGGTAGTTACTTTTCTTGTTTGTACATTTATTCTTTTTTGATTTTATTTGTTATTCATTCATTTATTTTGATACTTTAAGCCTTGAGTTCATTTATAAAAGCATGTTTTATCTCCTTTTAAATATATTGGTAATGTCTGGTACCAAGTACTTATGCTATCATTACAGATTTGTAAACACAAAATCCCCTTTCTGTAATTCCTTTCACAATACCCTTCTTATTAAAAGACACCACTAGTTTTGTTTAAATGCATGTACAAACATAAAAAGACAAAAGGAGATCATCAATGTCATTGTAAAGACCAGCATGTATATGAGTAGAACTGCTGATGTTGTGACAAAGCCACAGTGTTTTGTCAACATTTGTATCCTAGCATTATACTAAATCCTATTTTACTATTTATAAATCTCTAAAGACCAGATAAACTACTCACTTTAACATCAAATCTTTATTAGACTGCATCTATTGGAGCCTTAATAAAACTCACATACCAGTGAGATGGGATTTTGTGGCATCTGTGAGAACCAGGCCTAATCCGCACAGACGTCCGCCCACAATCCACATGGCCAATATAATTTTTTGCCAATGCTGTTGCACCAAATATCTGTGGATACAACTAGGTCTTTTTTCCATCCGAACACTAAATGGAGCTGTACAAACTTGAAGAAAATCCTGGGAGAACATGTCTCCATTCTATTAAAAAGTCCTCAGTCACGATCAAAAGTTCATCAAGCACTGATAAAAGAAGAAAAACCTGGCTTTGTTCTCTAATTTAGTTGTATTTAAATGCATTTCTATTAATTTATTTCTTGTAATTCTAAACACAAGGTGCTACAACTAAATATATGTTTAAATAAACCATAAAAACCTTTTACAATAGGCTAAATATAAAGCTGTTGCATCTCCAATTAATACTAGAGATCTAAAATGAAAGAGCTGTTTACTTGGTAAAATTCCACACCGAAATTCTTTTTACACATTGGCATAGTTTAATGGCGCTTGTTTTAGTAAATAAAACTGATTTTAAATTAAAACTGGGCACTTCAGGGTAAACGGCTTCAATGACAGAGATGCTAGTTGTATAGAATGAGAACAACCTTCCAGAGAACCATTTCGGATGTAAGCGATCTTGTTTCATGCCTGAGAATTTCCTTGAAAGATATTTTGAGAGTAGAAAATTCATTCTAAGATTGAGGTTGGAATAAAGGCAACTGACTGGTTAAATTATTTTTTTCATTGCATTCAGGAAAACTGAATATAATTTCACACTCTAACTGTAAATAATTGGTTGGTCAGAGACTAAATAAATAAACAAAATAAAAATAAAGAAAAAAGTTAGTCTTTCAACAAACAAAAAGGCATTGCTCAGAGAATGTTTGTACTGACCATATCTCAACAACAGTAGTAAGTGTTTTTCAATGTCCAACCTAATGCTTTGGTATGGACCAAAACCCAATATATTTCACACAAGGAAATTGTACAAACAAGTCTTTCACTTCTTATTAAATATAACATTTTAATGAGAAATAGATTATTATATGAAACATTCATTTAAAATTAGCTGATATATTAATCCCAACATAAAGGCAAAACAATTACATAGGCAAGTTATTAGGTGTAAAAATGCTCAGACATAATTATGGATACATGTACTGTAAGCAACACTATGGTAGCAAAATATCATACAAGTAAATGTGCTTGTCTTATGGACCTTGCAAGTGGCTTAAACTAAACTGCAGTATACAGCATGTTTCTCATATAAAACAGTCATAGATGGTCATCGGCCTATTCATATACAACATGGCTGCCCTGCATTTTGTGCTAATGTACTTAGATGGCATTTTTTTGAAATACTCTTTGCATTTCCTTTCAGTCCTTATAATTTATGATAGTGTTACTGAAGCACAGCATTCTAACTGTAACTGATCCTATTTACACATATATCGTACAACAGGGGGAAAATATTACCCATCCCTTTAAGTTATCTGTTGTCTTTATCTCGTGGTCATTTCCTCCCTTATGCACAAGCCTCCTTTCATGAGATCTTGGAAACAATATATTTCACCTATATTTTGTTTTTTTTAATAATTTAACTAAATTACTGTTTCTTTGCAAAATGTACGTTTTTCCAGCTCTAAACATATTAAAGGGATTGATAACAGGCACTTAATAATAATAATTTTGAAACAGTTTATTTTGATGGTCCAATACTGATACATTAGACATATGAGATATTTGTGTGTTTTTTTTTTATTGTTTTGTTTTATTTTTTACGGTGTCTCAATGTTGATACTTCTGTGTAAACGCATCATCTATACCTGTTCACTGCTTTGAATTGCACAATTGAACAGGATAGCTTATTAACTTGGGAAAAAGAGTCAAATGCAAGGTTTGCAGACATGTTGAGCCTCTGAACATACATCTACAGAAGAAATTGCAATTAAGACAATAACTTAACATGCATACGTATCAAGTAATAACACAACACATGTACGTTCAATGTAGCAGCATTGTTGTGGTTGCTCTCTTACATAACCCAGTAACTGACAATCAGTTGTGATTATACTAAAGTAGTGAAGCTCCAGTGAAATTAATTAAACCATAAAGGAAACCTGATTTCTTTTTTATATAATGTGCTCAAGAAAGCATGTGTAACATAGAAGTATGTCAATTGAGACATTGCCCTTGTATTTTCTATTTTTTTTGACTTGCAAAAAAAGGAGAGAAAAACTGGTTGTGTTTAAAAAAATTGCCAATAATAAGCTATATTTTTTTAGGAACTAAGAAGTACTTTCTAAAACTTTAATGGACCGCTTTCTGAATAAGATAATCCTGATGACAGGTTTCCCATGTAGATCTTACAATGATCCTAATTAATAAGGAGATGCTTTTGCATAACCAAAGCCTAATTTTTAATCATTTCAATTTCAAGAAAATTGAATATATTTAGTTTTTTTACTAACAATTACCCAATCAGTAAGAAGCTTCTTACTAGATTATAAGCAGTAAAGGTACTTAAACACAGACGGACAGCAGGGAAAACAAAAACAACAATAAAAATCACAATGACACCAAGCCAGAGATGATTGCCTAAGATTCTTTCTAGAAGTTCATCTAGATAGATTTAAAAAAAGGTGATTCTTTATGTGGATTAACAGCGTCCGAAATAGGAATTTCTAAAACCAATTTTATTAAATGTTTTTGTGATTCAAATTTCATTGTTGCTTGCATAAAGTCTTTCACAAAACAGGATGGTTTGCACATCTATCTTCTGAAAATGTTTTCCTCCAAAATTTTCTCACAACAATAAGAGCAGTTATCCATAAAGAACACAAGAGATACATCACAAAAAATACACATCATGGGTTTAACAGACACCAAATTAATAACACAAAAAAACTAAGATATAGCATTTACTGGAAAAAATGTGATTTTTAAAAAAGATGTGAAGATTTTTCAAAAGCTTGCACAATTTACTCCAAAGAGAAGCTAATCAGTGTTTTAGGGGACAGCAGTATATAATTTCCTATTTTTTGTGTCACACTCCATAAATTTTTAAAAAAAAATTGTGTATTGCCTGTATTTGCAGTGAACATTTCAATCACATAATAAGCGTTTCAGTATTGGATTACCAAAATAAAATGTGACCATCAATACATAGGTAGTGTTTTTGTTTAAGACTGAGTATGTTGAACAAAGTTGCAGTTAGTTTTTTTTATGCCTCCAGCAACATGCAGTAAATGTTGAATTCCATAGCTTGAAACAAAAGAACAAATGTTTACATGTGGTCATAAAAGGCTTACAGAGTAACACTTTCAAAATGTTTTATAAGCTTTAATATAAGATTTTCTTCTTCATTTTCCTGCGGCACAAAATACAAGTTCAATGGCTTTAACGACACAATTTCACTCAACATGTTATGTCTCCTCTCGTCATATTCCTTTTTGCTGTGCTCTTGTCTGAAATTTTCTGAGAGAGTTGAACAAAGACATATAAATGGAACAGGTACAGGGTGAGCTTCATGACTTACTGTATGTGTACCTCAGGGAAGTGTATGGCTTTAGGTTGCCTTGCAAATGCGGCTGAATGATGAATGTTTACATTTTGGACTTGCTGAAAAGCTTCACAGATCAGCAGTTACAACATGTACATTTTGCGAAGCAGTACAAAATAGCATTGATTGTTATAATCTTCAGACCACAATATTGCAGTCACGCACCAGGGGGTATACTGCCTTGTGAAATAAAAAAATAATAATAAAAAAATAAAACACACAGGGGGGGGTTTCTCATCTGGAGGTGGGTGGGTGAAAAGCGTTCAAAATGTAATATTCAGCAGAGACTGGGGTCAATCCCAAGTGACACAGTCAATTAACAAACAGCGTTAAGTATCAAGTCAAAAAAAAAAAGAAAGAGGTTCACAGACACGCTTGCACACATTCACGCACACATATGTATGTATAAACAGCTGGCTTTTGTTATCAACATGACTATCCATTACTGCCCTGCTGTGTGCCTGATGTGTCAAAACAATGACCTTCCTAAAAGCAATGCCGATACGCTGCGGGCTTCGAAACATATGAAATATAATGACTAGTTAGTCACTAGAGCTTTTAATTTCTTACACTTTATCAACATTATAACACAAACTGTCTGTTATGTTTGAAATGCTTTGCTCATTAGGTGAAATAAACGTATATCTGATCTGCCCTTGTATTTTTGTACCTTTAAAAATTTCTTCTTTTTTTTTCCTCGGGAAAGAATGGCAGTATCAGATGCAACCTTTGATCCCTTATATTATAATCAATGCCTCCTTTTCATCCAGTACATACATATACTTATTTTTTTCCCACTCTTTGAAAGTTTTAAAGGAATTACAGACATGCTGGGACAAATATTTTACAGTCCATATAGTGGCTCCGTTTATCTTTTTTTGTATCTGCCAGAAAAGCTTTTTTTTATCACTGCCTTTTCTCTTTTTTAAGAAGTATAGTTACAAAGTTAATATTACATCAAAAGGCAGAAAAGGTCAAAAAAGAAAAGAGAAAAAAATAAGACTAACATTCCCTTATAGGTAATTAGTTAGGTGTTTCTCTGTAGCTTACCATCCTTACATTATCTTTATGCTCAACAAAGTTTTGCAGTTAGATGGTCTGATTGTTTCAGTATCTCTGTGCTGTACATGTCCAAAGCATGGTTCACTCGAATCATCTCGCTGTTGTTGAGCTTCAGCCTATGTTTCAGCATACAAGAGAAAAGGTCCAGCTGCGGTTTGCCAGGTGCAGAAGGGGGCGCTAATCGGTTAATCCGATCCCTAATATCCAGCAGCAGAAGCATCACAGAAGAGGACGAGTAGAACTGAGTTCCCTGTGTATACGACTGGTTAACCTGCTGCACAGCGCTACGCAGTAGGTCGGCATTAAACCGCAGGCTGTAACCAAACACCTGGATATCTGAGATCTTTATGTAGATCTGCCGCTTGTTGGGGTCCGCGAGATCCACTGGGCCCTGTCCCGTGTCATTGCGGAGTCCAGTTGGGACCTTGGCACGGCTGCGCAGGTAAATGTGCACAGTCTCAAAAAAAGTCTTCCACCTGTTACCCAGCAGGAGAGTCCAGTTGAAGCACTGAGAGTTCTGCAGTCGCACTTTTTCCCATCGTGGGTAACCATGTTCACCAAAAGGCATGCTCCAGCCTTCTGAGTGGCTGCCACTGAAGGGGTTGACATAAACAAAGAACATGGGATCAATGCTGCTGTTTCGCATCTGACATATTTTCATTGACAAACCGATGATCATGTGGAGGTAATCCATCCGATTTTTGTTACTTTTCAGAGTCAGGGACATGCGCTTGCGCCATCGTGGGTCGAAGAATGTCTCCAGTCGGATCTCATTGCTGATGAACGTGGTATGTATGTACAGCCGTGAATCCATTTTTTGTAACAGGTATTTCAGCTCCAAGTCCTGAAAGTCCAGATCGGTTTCAAAACTGATAAACTGCTCGCTACGTTCTGAGTCCACATTTTGTGGCTCACAGCGTCCACGGTATAGCTTGTAGCCCTTGTTGCAGGAGCCACATTGTGAGATGTTAGCCAGGCTGCACATGGCACAGCTGTTGTTGCCTCCTATGACACAGGGGATGGGTCGCTGACAAAGAGTTGCACCTGTGTGGCACACACATGCCTTCTGGCTCTCCAAAAAGGTCCCCCAGAAGCCGTTCTCATTGCAGTACAGGAAAGATTGAACCCTGTTAAGCCACTGCATCACAGATCTGAAGAGACACAAGAACAAAAACATGAACAGTGACTACAATTTCTATCACATATGTAGGTTTCTTTCAGGGTTTTATTTTGTTTGTTTTTTTGAATCAGCTATTGTAACCATATCACAACAGCATAAAACTTTGCAAGAAAAAATATGATGTCCCTCAAAGGAAACTAATTGCTTTATGATAGGAAGCATTGATTGCTATTCTTATCTTGTGTTTTCTTTCCCTCAAGGCATCTAGCCTTGTCATCTTGACAGCGCTGTGACTTCTTTTCTGACTAGACGAGGTGAATTCACATTTTTCATAGAAGATGGCTAGTCAAGGTTAATTTACATATCATTGAGTCGTGTATAATAACTCTGACACTGAATTCTGAGCATGCCAAACGTAAAATAGTTTAATTGTAATATACATGGAACCACATTTTACTTGCTGCTTTTTTTATCATTCCTGGAGAAAATGGGAATATATTCCCTAGTGTTTTTTTTCCTTTTATTTAGACTGAATTTCAAAAATACAGGATTTTATACTTTAGAGGTATATATTTTTTGCAATAGCATAGAAAAACTTTTATTTTCTTTCTACATAGCTTCTCAAGTAAAGTATGTTGACAGCAGTTATTGTTTTTATCAAAGAGTAACTTTGTGACATTCTAAGAAAAGTTATTACTGATATTCAGTGACATCGAAAACAGGTCCTCAGGATCGCATATTTTATATTTGCTTCTTTAGACACTGAACATTGAAAAAAATTTATATTGCCAGTCGTGTTTGTTAATTTGTTTAAAAAAAAACAACTCATTAAATAAGTAATTTAACAATAAATTACATCTTGATAGTGTTTACTGCTCTGTTAGCTCATCTATACATACATACTGTTTTTCAATGTTTAATCATTTCTGCTTTCTTGCATTCATTTCTATTTGCATCTGTGTACTAAAGGAATAACATATTGTGCTGTAGTACTTCACAGTTTCTTTCTCTATCAATACAGTTTCAACAAATACATGCTCTCTTCTTTGATAAGCTCTAGAACAGTGTTTTTCAACCAGTGTGCCACAGCACACTAGTGTGCCTTGGGTGATCGTCAGGTGGGCCGTGGAAATTATCTTGGTTGAAATTGGATAATTGTGGGTTATTTTTGAAGTGGACATGTTAAGTGCAATTTGAAATAAGAGATATAAAATATGATAAAAATACATGTTTATTTGATTCATATTAAAGACACTTTGATAAGAATTACAATAAATTTTATATATGCGGCTATGGAGTATCATTTGCTTAAATTTTTGGTTGGTGGTGTGCCTCGTAATTCTTTCAATGAAAACAATGTACCTTGGCTCAAAAACGGTTGAAAAACACTGCTCTAGAATACATTAAGTCGTCTTCCAACTGTGTACAAATATATGAAACGTCATTAGTAGACTCATACTCAACTTGAATTACAAATAATTTAACATACAGCGTTAGGACAATGAAACTGAAACACCTGTAATTCTAGTGAGGGAGGTTTCATGGGTAAATTGGACCAGACTGGAGGCCAATCTTAATTAATTGCTTATTGCACCAGTAAGAGCAGAGTGTGAAGGTCCAATTACGTAGTAGGGTAAGAGCACAGTTTTGCTCAAAATCTTGCAATGCATACAACATTATGGGTGACCTACTAGAGTTCAAAAGAGGACAAATTGTTGGTGCACGTCTTGGTGACGGATCTGTGACCAAGACAGCAACTCTTTGTGATGTATCAAGAGCCACGGTATCCAGGATAATGTCAGTAAACCACAAAGAAGGACAAGCCACATCCAACAGGATTAATTGTGGACACAAAAGGAGGCTGTCTAAAAGGGATGTTCTACTGCTAACCCAGATTGTATCCAAAAAACATAAAACCACGGCTTTCCAAGTCACGGCAGATTTAAATGGGCACCTCAACTCTCCTGTTTCCAGCAAAACTGTCCGTCGGGTGCTCCACAATATACACGGCAGGGCTTCTATGGCCAAACGTCAGTTTCAACGGTGCAAGGAGCGCAAATCTTGGGCTATGGACAATGTTTAAACATTCATTTTTCTCTGATAAGTCCTTTTTTCCCCACATCCGAGAGTTACGGTGTTGAGACGCCCCAAAGGAGTGTACCACACAGGCTGTTGCATGCCCACAGTGAAGCATGTGGGTGGATCGGTGAGGATTTGGGCTGCCATATCATGGCATTTCCTTGGCCCAATAATTGCCAAGGACTACCGAACCATTCTGGAGGACCATGTACATCCAATGGTTAAAACATTGTATCCTGAAGGCAGTGCCGTGTATCAGGATGACAATGCACCAATCTTGCACACAGCAAGACTGGTGAAAGATTGGTTTGATGGACATTAAAGTGAAGTTGAACATCTCCATGGCCTGCACAGTCACCAGATCTAAATATTATTGAGCCACTTTGGGGGAACGAGTCAAGAAATGTTTTTCTCCACCAGCATGTCGTGGTGACCTGGCCACCATCCTGTAGGAGGTTCAAAATCCCTGAAACCACTGTGCAGGGCTTGTAAATGTCATTTCCAAGATTACTTGATGATGTATTGGCCACAAAATGAGGCACTACACCTTACTAAAATATATTCTGGTCTAAAATCAGGTGTTTTAGTTTCATTGTCCAACCCCTGTACATTACCGCATCAATGTAACATGGAAGACAGCAGCCTGTTATCTAATAGCAATAATATTAGTGTCATAAATGTCATCGAAATAAATATTCATGCCATTTTAATGGTAATATAATATAGTAAACATAATTGATATTGTTACGGTCATGTTACGGAGTAATACCTTTTTTCATTATTTACATTTTTTATTAATAAAAAATATCCTTATAAAGCACCTAGTAATGGTATAATAGAAAAACAGAACTCTGTCTTTTCTTTGTAGATTTTGCTAATCAAATATAGTTATTGTAAATGACACAATCCTCTTCCCCCCATACATTAATCAAAGCTTTTGTAAGAGCCAACCTGATAACGTCTTCAACAAAATCAATATTTTCTTGTATGCAAGGTAGAGTTCACAGTGATAGTTTCATTTTTTATTATTAAAGACATAACAACCAACAAACTGTGTAATAACTTATAACAATATTGGGTCTTTTACTTTAATACATTTTAGTCTTTATTGAACTTAGATTTGCCAAAATCTTTGCTATTGGACAGAGTTTAAGAAAACAAATAACCATAAACCAAAGGCTTGAGCGAAAGTTTGAAGAGCAGAATTCTTGTTTTTGAGATTTTTTTTTTTTAATAAAGACTAAAGAGTTATCAGAGAAAGTGATGAAAAAAATAACTATGCCTGTTGGCCCTGCAAGAAATGAACTACTATAATTATGTATATGAGCTCGGGGAATGTGTTAATGAGGACACAGCAGCTGCTAATAATCTGTCTTTCGTATTGGATTAAACCAGAATGTATGCTTTAAGAGAAAGTGGTGCTTAAAATCATTTTTTGTTTCTCAACTATGATTATCTTTAAGAAAACACAGATTACAGGACCAAATAAATTCCTTTTTGACAATAAAAACTTTATGAAGAGATCTTTAACAGTTGTGAAGAAATCTTTAAGGTATGCAAAACATACAGCAGATTTGACTAAGAAATTAAGTTGCAAAAAGTACAAAACTAGTTTAGGATTGGCAGCAGGTTGGTCGGATAGTTTTTTTATACGAATTTTGGCAGAAGACTTTGTATGCAGACTTGATAATAATATTGGCGGTAAAAAATGACTTCTCTGTAAGAAAAAAGGACAGAGAAGCATTGTTTAATAATTACCACAGTTGGACTTCAAAAGATCGAGTGGCATTTACTTTCATCCATAAACTTGATAAATCTAGAAAAATGACAATGACAAGGTGGCGCTACAATCAGGTGACTGTGGCATATTCTGAATGCTGGGGTCTTAAATCTACTTAAATCCTACATGTCGATGTGCCTCTGGACAGATTGGTAAGCAACTTTGGGTTAACTACCAATGTCTGCTTCAATGTTAAAACGTCTACATGGTTAACTGGGTCAATGTGGGTCTGGTGGAAAGCACTTTGTGTGTTTTGTAGAAATAGAAAAGCATTTACAATTAACAGTGAATCATGTGAGATGCAAACAATAAAGCATGCAGAGACCATTTACATGTGGGGTTGCTAACAAGATAGTTGGACTGTTCTCAGTTTTCACCCAAAATTGTGGCATATATACATTTTGAATCAATATTTTTCTATAGGAACTTTGCCCAACAATAGTGGAGCATTTTAGTGAACAATGCCCGTTCGAGCATGATGAAACACCATGTCACAGTACAAAAATATGAACACAGTGTTAGTCTACAGTTTAAATTATTTATCTTTGGGGTTATAACCAGGGAATTCAATATTTCTAATTTCTGTCAATTAAATCTTTAACAAGTAAGTGGGCGAAACAATAAAATAAAAACAAAGCAACAGAATAAAATTATTGCCTTCCAAATACTCCATGTATAAAATGGGTACTAATAATATATTTTTTTGTCTAAGGAACTCATATTTAACAGGCCTGTGCAAAATGGAAATGTCTTAAAAAAGAAAGAATCACCCTTTAAACAGACAAATGCAATCATCTGAAAAAGAAACTTATAAACTTCGTTTAAAATTTTTTTTTTCCCAGTCTTCTAACTTTTTGGCTCTATATTGTGATAGTAAGATAAAGGTTCTCCCATTTATTCATATAAAAAAATAAATATAGCCAAATTCTATTTACTGAGATCCTACCTACTAAGAACATTAAATATGTGCAATGTAAAAAAGAAAGTATGGCTTTTTTGCTGTATCGACATTGAGCTATTAAATGGTTTTGATCCTGGACATGAATAATTATTCCGAGCGTAACATCTTATGCAAAAGACTTGGCAGGAAATGACGCAACTCCATATCTGTCACTATTAATCATTTACAAGTACTTTCCTAAGTTCCTTGTACCTGAAGCAAGCTACTCAACTAATAAAGGAAATGTACTAGCAAATTCATTTAAGGTTCCACTGTGAGTGTTTACGACAATTTATGATACATGTAATTAATGAAAGCATACTGATATAAGATCAGAACAATTGGAAACGTTCCATATGTAACATTTATCATAGTTTTCTAATGAAACAGAACTTTTCTTAGATCAAGTGAAATATACAAACTCACTTAGTGGCTGTACGTTTAATAAACTGGGGTGGTAAACAGTTATTATCCTAAACTGCAATTTTGGTTGAGCTTGATTAGAAGCTCTATATAATTTTGCCTAAATAAAGCAGTAACTAATATCCTCTCTATTGTGTTGGATCAATTTTGTAATTAAACTGTAAACTGTGTGGGACTTAAGGGATCTTTTGGCCCCTCTGTAAAAAAAAAAAAGTGTCTGAAGAGGGAAATTAAATAAAACCCGCTTCTTTGATGTTTTGTTTAGACCAGCTACTGAGTACTTTTATTTTTAACTAATGTATTAATATGCAATTTATTTGCACTATACAGAATCTTTAAAAGACTGAACTACCATTAAGTATGTTCCCGAGGCAAGACAGCATCACCGCAGCATTTACTTTGTTGTTTCCTCTTTTAATTTTTCTTCTGCAGCACATTGCAACTCTTACACACCTGAAACCCAAAACTGTCTACAAAGCATTAGGTTCTTATGACATTCTTATATTACAATTATATTAAATCATTGATATTTGCAATCAAAACAATAAAACAGCTTTTCTTTTTGGTTTTCATCTGTGCCCTGTATGTCGGTATATTTGTGTCTACTGTATTTTTATTATTTTCATTAAAAAGCCTACTATATTCAAACCTTTTTGATCCGACAGGTATTGATCCTGACAGTAATGTTCATGGTTTTGGTGCTATCCTCATTGAAGGTTAGGTATATAAATTGGAAGATAGGGAATGGTGTAATATTGTAGGAAAACACTGAGGTACATAAATAACGTAACATTCATGGACTTACTAAGGATTTATTTTAACAATGGCTTTCTTCTTCTTGCCACTGAGGCATGGATAGCATTTGTCCTATTAACACACTCTCCCAACAGAGCTTCTGGAGCTTTGTATTACCCTCAGACCTACTTTGTGCCATTGTCTTTACAGTTTAGATTTATTTGCCCCCCTATTTTGCGCTACCACCCATTATTACTATAGAATTTATGGTTGTAATGTGACAGCATGTAAAAAAGTCTAAGGGGTAAAAATATATTCGCAAGCCACTGTTTATGGGCGGATTTGTGCTTAATCACCTTTGCATACATCTTATTCAGATTACCATGCTACAGGCAGCAGAAGACAGAAGGTTTGAAGTCTTTACTTATAAAAGGAGAGCACTTTACTTCAGTAAGCAAGAGAGGTAAGGTGAGAGCTGATTTTAATAGATTTATTGCTTGAATGACTGACTCCCCGGCTAAACTCACAGGTGAAAAAAACATAAAAAACCCTAACAAAGCATTTTGTCATTGGATCTGCAAAACAACCTCATAAAAATGTTAATATCTTTGATCCAAAATTAACAATAAAAAATGAACGTAGGGTGTATGAGGTTGAAGGAAAATCCTACTGTGCACAACTGCAACCTCCTTGCACATATGAGGGACCACAAATATACGTGATGAAATCAAATAAGTCTGACATCTGATGCAAAGCTGTTTCACACAAGCAAACAAATAAACAAGCTGCTCTTATTTCCTGTGCCATCAAGCACTCTCGATGTTTACTACATTGAAGAGGAAGCGCATACTGCAGTTCTTTGATAACACTTCAGAACAGACCCCATGCCAACTCTCTCACACAAATGTGGGTGTTATCCTTTCCGTCAGGGACAGAAAACAATGGCTGATTTTCAGGCCACTTAAATCAATATTTTACAGATTCCCTTACCTTTTACATGGTGACATAACTAAGGCTGGACAGTGTTTGCTGGCATTTCCTATTGCACCTCCAATTTCTTGCATTGTATTTTCTAAATTGTGGTAGCAGACTGGGAAACATCCAGGCAGTTCTTACACTGCTGACACTAAGGCACATCAGCAGCAAGGCTCTTAAGCTGCAACTGCAGTAAGTGGTGACAGATGTGTGCAATGACCTAACAAGAAAAGTCCCAGAGCTACATTTTAGTTTCAGACTGCTACGTGAGATAACGGGAGCAAGCTTCAGCATTTTGTGCATGGGCAGACCTCAGCACTAAATAGACTTTATATAAAGCACATTTACAGTCTTAAAGGGAAATTTAAAAAAATCCATTCCAAATTTCTATTCTATGGGAAGATACATTAAAGTTAGATGTTCTTTTTCTTTAAATACAAATTATATCAACACTAAGCAATTGGTGTAGTAAATTGACACAGATATTGTTTCTACTCACCTCTCTCTTGGCATTTGGTGGCTGGGATTGTGAAGACAGCGAATACTAAGACTAAATAGCTTGCGGGCGGTTCGTTGGATTTTGAGCCGCTGGATCTCGAGGGAGCTCTGAAGGAGTCTGTAACGGGCCTGAAGGTCCCAATCGCTGCCCCACAGAAGATGCACACTGCTGATGGGCAAAAAATGAGTGGACGGTAATCTCTTCAGGAAAGACTTGAACTCATCTAAAGAAAAATGGAGGGACAGGATGAGGAAAAAAATAGTATCAAATGAAAAAGACCAGGAAAAAACAGACGAGTACTTTGTAGACGGATAATGTCTAATTTGCTAACACAAAACCTTGAAAGAAAATTCATTTTATTTTATCCATTCGCTTGAACCTGCATTACTCTTTTTGCTCTAATAGATATAGAAATCTATGATCATTTGTCTTTATTCAATCTTTCTAGATATTTAACAGTTTACTCTGCCGTTTACTTCACCCCTAGGAATTTAGATCTTGGGACTAATATGACAGCATTAGAAGTTAAATTATTATTCAATACCAAGTATTTTATGATGCTATGTATTCCAACGTCACCATGTCTCTGGGTGAGAAACATGCCGTCATCATGGACACTACACCAAACTGAACAGTGGAAATAAGTTTTAAGTAAAAACAACCTAAAGTGTTTAATGCTGGAAATCTTAACCAAAGTCTGAACTAACCAATGCACAAAATCCAAGTATAGTTCAAAAAAGTCCTCATTTTCTTTTTTGTTAAGCCACTAAAGGTATATTGATAGAGTTGAACTGTGTTCAATAGTATATATTATAAAATAATTGTGAGCAAGCCAAAAAGACGTGCAAAAAAGAAGAGCCAATTTCAAGATTTTCAAGATTGTAGTTTTCCTAGTCGTTACATGTTGCCAGTGATATTTCCTTCTGCATCTTTGATTTGAATGTTCAAGATTTTGTTGTCCAAGTGCAGAAAATATGACCCTGGAAGTAGTAATCATCCTTTCCTCTGTGCTCTTTGGCGGCAAGATTACTGCCCCCACATGTTTCAACCATTGTTTGTTTTTTGCCTTGTGGTTATCATACAGCCAAGGATAATAGTTTCTTGATTTCTCCTGAGAGGACTGTTTCATTGTTTTCTAAAGCTAGATTCATTTCTTGGCAACAATAGCTTTAAGATGTTTTTGGAATTACTGTAAATGCAACTAAAATAACTGTTTTATTTATTTTCAGATTATACCATATTAATATAAAATGATTAACTGAAGCTTAAATATTTCCTAAACAAATGTAATCTTGTATAAAAGGGAAAAAATAATATCCTAAATAGCTGCTCAACCATTGCCTTGAAGACGAATGTAAATTTCTGGCACATGAACATTCAGAACTGTTTATGTCTGGTTTGAATTTTGAACTAAACAGAAGCAAAAATATTTTAAATAGATAAATCTATGAATACTGAAAACAATAAATATAATATTAATGTCCTAAATAATTGCTTAAACATCCTTTCAATAATTTAACAAATGATTGAATGAATGAATGAATGAATTAAATAATTCCTCTGAAAACATATTTACATTGTTATGAAATGCACCTGCCGGTACTCTCCTTTAGCTTTCCACCAGACATTTTAATGGTATTAACCACAGTTAAGAGCTGCTTTTCAGCCACAGATGTGAAATGTCAGAAATTCCTCCACCCTCCCCCCTGGCATGTCAGAACTTGGATTCCCCTTTTTCTTCAAAGAAGCCACATTCAATCTCCTCCCCTGTTTTGAACTTTCCACAAACCTCCACCCAGCTTTCAGAGATTACAAAAACCTTCTTTAATTCCTCCCTAAAAAAATCACTGTCAGCAATCCCTATTCATAAATCTATGTATGATTGAAAATATCTTCCATATCATATTGTACCCTAGCTGCAGATTGAGGTTATTTTAATATTATCCTTTATACAAGCTTCAGTGCTTAAGTATAATTTTTCTTCATAAGCCAAACCAAATAGTTCAAATGGCGGTTCTTGTCTGAAGTCTCCATCACAAAAATACTATTTAACTTTTTCCTTATTTCATCTACATTTGTTAACTGACACCACTTACAAAAATGATATTTAAAGTTTTTAAACCAGTAAGTTGCTACTTTGCATACTAACAACATACATCCTAAGAATGTAACAGAATAAGTCTTTACAATATAAACAGAAGACTATCTCTTTTAACCTGAGGATCTCTTAGGAGTACAATGTCTCCAACGTCTACGTTTGGTGGATTTCCTTGCCATTTTCTTCTTGGTTGAAGGTCTTGCAAGATGCAGCACGCGCCATCGCTTCCAGGATGGGTTGGCAAGACTTTGCATTTCTGTCCATTGCTTCTGATATAAGTCTTTTTGGTTAAAGTCTCCAGATGGAGCAGAGACAGGACAGATGAAGTGTAATTAGTCTCCATAAATTAGGTTGTTGAGGGTTGGATGGCACACCCAGAATGGAAAACTATTTCTTATAGCTGCTTCTCCATGAGTGATACAATGAACCTCAAGAGTCAGGTTGAAGAGTGGACTTTCAGCAGCATAGCATCCAACATACGTCAGGCCACTCTGAAAATTATTTACCACACCTCTCCTATATAAGAAGAGTGAGGTGGGTTGAATTTCCAAGCATTTCTGTTTTCTGAAATAGGATCGAAGCTCTGGATGACCAAAATCGTCAGAACTTTAAAAAGAACCATTAAACATTAATAAGAAAGAATAAGAAAAATGTGATTTTTAATTGCTGTTGACTTTGTACAGATGAACATGTGTTAGCTACTGTCAGCTGTTCAACCACAGGACTTGATCCATGTTTTACATTTTTACAATATATGTTTGAGTTTTGGAAATCGGGGAAAATTGCGAACCCTGATTGGTCAGTTGGTGACAAACCCACTTTATTGATTTTGATAAGTGTAGTCATGTCAAGTCTTTGACACCTCTAGGAAAGATGTAGATGAGCCCTTTAAATAAACCTTGACCTTTATGGCAGTAGCAATATGTCATATTCGAAAATGTAACATATACTTTGAGTACATTTAAGGACTGGGAAATTACAACAGACAGAGAAATATGGGGAGTCATTTTAATAACTGTTGTTGTAGGGGACGTAATTTTTTTTTTTGGGGGGGGGGGGGGGCGGGGGGGA
>JAVLVB010000002.1:10449492-10506224 GCA_032876305.1 Orestias chungarensis
GTTTACTACAGTGTGTTGAATTCATTTTAATGTGTATTTAAAGACATTTTAATTAGGGGGAATATTGCAGGGGGGGTATATAAAAATAAAATAAAAAAAAGTCTAATCAACCAAAACTTTCGCGACCCCCATACAGTACCTCTGCGGACCCACCAGGGGTTGCGGACCCCGGGTTGAAGACCCCTGGACTAAATAATCAGTGTATCTTCAGGAAAACGTCACATGATCATGGTTAAAAGTGTGACTCTAAGCATTGACAAGGAAATTGCATTTATAGCTGATGTAGTGGGTAAAATACATGCAAACCTTACTTATTAGTTATTTAATGTCATTATTTATTCTAATGTGTAACTTTTACAAGCATAATAACTGTCTCAAAATCTGTGAAGGAAGTGGATAGATGAGAGTATGGAGTTCAAAGAACAAGGTAACAATTTTACCTTAACAGAAATTTAAATATGCAATGTCTTTCCAGTATATAAAAATAAAAATATGATGCGACTATAATGCAGTCAAATAAATAAAGATATAAATAACCCTAACTGGGATTCCCGAAACAACTTTTTCACTTCCAATATGATACCCAAATTTAAGTCTTCAGTATTGTGCAATGAAGATATATTCTCCCAGTACGATATCAGCCTGAATCATACTGACTTTTAATACCTTTGTAATGTGGAATGTTACAAAAGACTTGATTAAGTGGTATTACCAGAGGACAATAGTTAATAATAGGTAATAGAAAAACATATCAATGTATTTCTAATCAGCTGGTTAAACAAATAAAAAAACTTTCTTCAAAGACAGAAGTTTTTACAATTTCATAAAATAAATGACGGGTTTTGCAATAGAAGCGCAAAACAAACACTGTAACAGAATGCTTTTAAACTCTACAAAAAATATATATATTAACATTAAACAGCAGTATTACAAGCAATAACAATTGAAGCAACCGTTTATTTCAAACAGAAGATGAGCAGTTGTCTGCATTAACATGAAGAATTTACAGATCCTAAAGGTAATATATAAGCTCTGTAATTGAGCCAAGACATTTCTGCTAAATTCAGCTGTATTCAAAAAATCTGCTATAAAAACACTTTTATAGCCTTCAAAGAAGCTTTTTTGTTTATAGTTTGCAACATTTTTAAGAAATAGTGATTGTATTGCAACATGCCCAGCATTGCACCTCCCATGTAGTTGGTTGGTCACAAAATATATATCTTTTCTGTATATTAAGATTTTCTTGCATGAATACAATTATCATACAATTAAAACATTAAGTCTTCTTCTTTTATAAATATAATCAGAAATATGAGATATTTAAAAATCCATGTAGAAACATATTTTCCTTTTAGATACTCTTGCTGGTGATCTGTTATCATCCCCACTGGCCAGATGTCACTCCTCCCTACAGCTTAAATGCCAAAAGTTAGCATTTTTGCTAATTGTCTGGTAAAAGGTCAAAAGGCATTTGTAAATGAGACACATGGTGGGTGTGCATTAGAAGTGCTGAGAGCTGCTACAGCTTATTAGAGTAGCAAGGGGCCCAGCCATTTCCGCCTCTCTCAAGGGAAAGTCTATAAAGTCCATTTATGCTCTATAGTCAATGAGGACAATGCTGTCAAAGCTGTTATTTCTTGGCATTGGCTGTAAAGGCCAAAATAAACCTAGTTGTAAATTTAACTCTGTTTTGTTTGGATGAAATTAAATCGAGAAGGTAACATTGTGAAGTCCAGAAGTTGTTTTTAGACTGTTATGTTTCTAATTTTTAAAAGTTCCCCTTAATTAATGCCAACCATCCAGAAACACCACTAATACTAAAAATATTATGTTCTTCCTGTGCATGCATGAGTTTATTCCGGCTTCCTTCCACAGCCTAAAAAACTGTGACTATTAAGCTGATTGGGTAATCTAAATTGGTGTGACTGTGTGCATGAGTGGTTGTTTGTTCTCTGTCTATGTGTTGCCCTGCAATGGACTGGCGACCTGTCCAGGGTGTACCACTTGCGCATTGTGAGCTGGAGATTGGTACTAGCAGACCTTCCAAACCCCACGAGGATAAGCAGGATGGATAATGGATGGATGGATGAAATCATACACAACATCAATTCCTTACACAAGCCTTGTTTTTTTAAACAGATTACATTATCACTAACATTGCTAAAAATACATATAAAATATGGTAAATGATATAATACTGAATTAAGGGTTTGACTGTATGGAATCAAGATATGTTGCTATATCTGAAAGATAGTCATTTGTTTTTAAAGAATATTTGTAGGCCTTTGGCTGAATGTCACTTACTAATTGAAGCCCATAAGACAAAAATAATGCTTAGGAAAACCAAATAAATGTATACATTAATAAAAAAGTAACAACAGCTAAACAGCTTAAAATAGATCAACTTATTTATGTCTTTGATGATATAATTATTGATTGAAATCAGTACATGAATATAGGTGAAAGAGACAAGCCCATAGATTTTAGGGTTTGCAAATAGAGCAAACAGTTCTTCTTGTTTTGTTTGAAACAATTTTGGGGTAAAGAATTTTCTTACTTTAAAATCAACAGTGTTTTTATTTCTGGTTACAAAAAAAGATTTGGTTAAATTATTAATAAAATATAAAAATTAGAAAGACAATAAAAATGTGGTTTTTGATATGTTTTCATTGTAGTACATTTAGAAACATAGCTTTGGTAAGTAGATTACTGAACTGAACAGGAAGAAGAGAAAACACAATAGGTAATAAAGCTACAGTAACATGAGTTCAAATTAAAACACTTGATGTAAGTCAAAGAAATAACTTTAAAATATAATATGCAGCTTTAAAAAACATAACAGACATATAACACTTGTATCCATGTTAATTCCAAAATGAGAACTGTAAGGTGATTTTAATGGCTGGTAGTAATTAGAAATCTATTTGGCAGCAAAGACCCTAAAAGCTCTACAGCGTTTATATACCTCTTCATGGGTGGTGTGAAGTGCATTGCTTTGAAGAACACTTTAATCGTTCAGGTAGTTAAATCGTCAGCTCTCTGTCTAATTAATGGTACAAATGATAATTGCTTTTAAAAAATGCATTTTAAGGCAACCTGTTATCATTCATCCTTGCACCTCAGTATGTTTTGGTTCATAGCATTAAAACCTTAACAGGAAACCAACTCTTGGAGCTTTTCCTTTCTGTTACGGTTATTATCAAAGAAAATAAAAAAAAGAGGAACCCTTCCTATTCCGTCATCTGTCAGTTGGGTGCCAAAGATTCTTCAAAGCATAGTGCTAATACATTTAGTGCTTGACAATGAAACTTTTTTTTTTCTTCATTTTCCTTGAAAACATATTGAGTGCTTTGAATAAATGGAACTCAATGACCTAAAAATGTTTCTTTGAGAAACCACTTTAGAGGAAAAGTAGGATGTGTATATGTTCATTTAAAAGGTCTTTGATTCTTGGACTGGTGATCATAACGTATGTAAACTTAAAATTTCATTCCCTTTTCTCTAAGTATCTGTCACATTCTTAGACTAGTTGTGTCAGGATATAGAACATGGTTATTTTGACTGCAATCACAACACTAATAAGAAGTTATATATAACTTCTTAAATCCTAGTATAATTCAGTAGCCAAATGCAAATACAGTGCTTTCCTGATTGAGACCATCTTTGACAGGGACCTACATTTGCATATTGGATAAATTCCTATAAATCAGAATGTGGCTCAAAATTAATACGACAGGCAATGTTTTACACTTATTGCATGCACTACACCTTCATACAGAGTTTCAGCTCTGATTAGTTTGCACAGCTGAAGGAACTATTTTGCATTTAGGTCTGTCTTTGATCAGCGCTTTAAGAAAGACTTAGGAACACAATCACATTAGAACACAAGCAGACATCTATAACCAGAAAATTGTACTGCAATCCCCCAGAGGGGATTCAGGAGCAAATCTATTCCAAACCCATTGCCAATTAAAAAGTGCATTGACATTCAATTCTTCAGCAACCACAAACCATTTTCCAACTTCATGTGTGAATATAGATCTCCTTTTATTTTAACAGCCGGCTTTCCTCTGATGTCCAACATCGTTGGAAAGCATGGGGCTGTATTTGATTTGTTTACCTTGCAGATGAAGCTTGCTCTCGGGGCTCTGCAGGAGGATCGAGCTAACTGAATCCAAATTGTCATAGCTGCTGCATCCCAGCGGCCCTGTCCGTGTCTCTGTCACCTGCAAGAGAATTAAGAGTTTATTGAAAGACAAATTGCAAGAAAAAAAAAGATTTTATTTTATTTTTTTAAGTGTCTGCCTGTATATTACAATTAACAAGTAGACCTGCTGTCATCAGCATATGTAACATTTTTGCTCACTAACACTATGTTGCAGCAATGCAATTGTAGACCGAAAAGAAAACCGTCACAGGACTACCCAGCCATTAACAATGTCAGCTCTTTATTACTGCCATCAGCGAATAACATAACAGTTATTAGATGGTTTCCCTTTTTGAAAGCCTTTCATACATGCTAATTGCAGTACATTCACGGTAGTAAATTTGTACCCCATGGCCCGCTCACAAAAGAGCTTTGATTGTGCAGTTTTACCATATAGTTTAAAGGTCCAATAATTTAAGCACTTTTTTACAACACTTCTAATGTTATACCTTTAGTAACTCAATTCTCAAAATGGGTCTCAATTCCAAATTGAAGTAAAAACTTCTGTACATATGACTTTATGATTGCAGTTGGTGGTTGCATGTAGTAATTATGTTTTTTGTAAGTAATTAAATATGTCCTTTTGAAATGAGAGTGAGATTTTAATATAGATTTAATATTGAACTACTACTCCAATACATATCCTCCACATTTGAAAATCAGAAATTAAGGTTAATGAGGAAGACTAATTTAGCCAAAACCCTTGTTTTAGGTCACAAAGCTTATTAAGTATTCAACATCCTCTGGAAGGACATTTTTCAAGTCACATGATGAAGCTGCTCCGGTCAAAACTGCCATAAACTTGAGAAGCAAACAACCTATACAACAGCAAAAACCTGCCAAAGATCAGTAAACTTGCAGGCATTGGTGCTTTGAGCATGAATGACTCCTGTTTTTGTTATGAAAAGAGCTATTCTAAAAATCTTTATGAGCAAACATAAAATTAAATAAACAGAGAGGGACACATGTACCCAGAATAGTCCTTCAATACAGCAACGATAAATATCTTGTCGCTTATGTGATTAAACATGTGCTAATCCCAGGTAAACTTTTTGAATTGAGGCATCCTTTAACCTGAGTTTTCCTTGACATGAAGCCATGTAGTCACATAAAAAAAAACAATAAAAAAAAACCAAACAACCACTGATGTGTGGTCTGTTATTCATTGCAATGCTTGGGTACATAACCTATTATATGTAAAGAGTTGGTTGCTGAGACTGGAAATAACATTGATAAAGCCATACACAAAAATAAATCAAGGCAAAAATAATAAACTGGAATATATTGTAAAGCTCCTAAGCCACAAAAGCTATCACCCTCTTTTACTTTGGACTTTTAAAAGACATAGTACAGGCAGTCAGGATACTCCCTTTGGATAAATAATAAACATTATGTTGGAAAGAGCTAAAATACAAAAAAATATTAAATATATTTTTTATTATTATGAGAGTGTTTTATTTTATCTTTTTAAATTCAGATATAAAATTTGTATTAACTGTTTTGGTTGATAAAGATTTTTGAAGCTCTACAAACATCAAATTGGCAGGTATTCAACATTTAAAGGTGTTGATAGTTGAGTTGCAGTTATTAGGGATTTCCCCATCTTTAAAATATCTTTCAACGTAAACCAAAATACTCAATTTTATCTTTACTGTCATCACAATGTTTGACCTCATAACTTCAGTATGTCTTAGCGAGAGAGATAGAGACTCAAGTAGGATGCAATTTTTTCTCCCTTTATTGCTGATACTGTACCAGATGGTGAGCTGACAAGCAAGAAATTAGAAAGATGTATATCTTACCCTTGGCATCAGGGAATCGGTGTAAGGGATCGACAAGGGGGTGTGGATGCAGTTGACAAGCAGGGAACTCAAAGAACTCTCTTGAAATAATTATAATTATCGTATTCAATCCATTTGGTTTTAAGTAAATCCTTCAGCTTTAATTTATTTATTCATTTATTTTTTTATCTGCCAGCACATATGCAGCAGGAATACAGAAATTGAACATGCCACTTGATCATTTGTGTTTAATGAAGAACATCTAAATGCAAAATAAAAGATACACACCTAACTTGGACTGTTGAGATAGCTCCATTTATAAAATTGTATTATTAATTGTCATTTTAAAGAAAGTGTTAAAACCTGTTTTTCTAATAAGAAAAAAAAAATGGTGTTATTAAAGTCCTTACAACATAAGAAAAATATTTTTTTTATAACATTAAGAATGTTGTGAGGTTCGACAACAGAAGCTTTTGCTTTGATCATTTGCAGAGTATTTTGCTGCAGTGCTCTTCCGAAAAAAGAACAGCTCTGTTACAGTCACTCAAAAATTATGCTTTGTGAATACTGACAAAGTAGAAGAGTTCACATAACTTTACATTTCAAAGTCTCCTCAATGGCTTGTCTTTGGTTGTAAAAGTGATTTTAAGTTTCATTCCCAAGTCCCAAGGGGTTATCATGATGACTTTAACTAACACTTAGATATCATGTTATTATTATTATTATGTGGTTGAAAAGAGAGAAAATAAATATATCCACATACAGATCTTTACTGATGTATAAATGCAGTTGAAGTTAATTAACCAAGGATTTACGAGACTTAAATTTGACAAATGCCCAAATTTCAATATGTTTTCATTGGCCGACCTTAACTTGTCTTAAACAAATCCTGCGCACAGATGTCAACCATTTTGATGGGCAGCCCAATTGAAATAATTCAGATGGGAAAACATCTAGTATATAATTAAGTTATTTGATATCAGGTGTGTTTGACACAACTCCAAGAGGACTTGGTGTGAGTTAATTTCATTAACCTCACCAAAAAGAAGAAAAAATAAATAAAATAAACGCTTGCAGCTTTCACAAGGTATGGTTTGTTACGTACAGTGTTGATGACTAAGAGCGGCACTACTGCCACCCATCAGTATAAAAGGCAAACTACAGCATATAATAACAATGGAACTTTCAATACAACAATACAACGTTCCAGGGAGTTTAAGCAATTAATTTTAACAGCGAAATGATAGGTATAGGATCATTTGCATCAAAGTCCAAAGGCTTTGCAAATCCCATCATCTAAAATGCATAATACCATCAAAATATTCTGAAAAACTCGATAAATGCTTAGGGGTCGATGCCAAAGACCTTTTTGGAATGCCAATGGTCTTGAAGCCCTCAGATGACAGTAAATCACTCATCAGCATGTTTTTTTCATTGGCATCCTTAAAGGACCCAGGGATATTTATGGAAGCCTCTGCTGGTAAACACAATCTGCTTTGCCTTTAGCAGATGGCAAACAAATATCTACTATAACAAAACACTATATCTAAACAGAGCCCAGAAGAGCCAGTGTGTCATGTTGGCCAAGATTCATTTGAAATAGACTGTTTCACAGTGGAAAAAGTGTTGTATGGTCAGATAAATCCAAGTTTGACATTGTTGTTGTAATAAGAGTCTTTCCTCCACCATGCTTTGAGCATTTAGTCCAGATGCCAGCATCTCTGATGGTATTGAGGTGCAGTACTGCATATCTTATGGGTTACTTGACTGTATTGGGGGGAACTCTGAGGTATATTCAAAGGTATTAAAGCAACATATCTCCCCCTCCAGGTTGTGTCCAGTTTGATGAAAGCCTTATGTATTTACAATGCAAAAGCACAGACTATTATATATATACTATATATAGCTATTACAACAGTACTTTGATAGAGAAGAGATCATGTCCTGAAGTGGCCTTTTTGCAGTTTAGATCTATTACTTCTTGATGCATCATTAAACAAAATATATATAATACTACCATTAACTCCTTTGCTGCTAGACAACTCTAGAAATTAAAAGCCTAAGGCCTTGATGACTTCAAACTGTTTATAAAAGAAGAGAGGCCATGCTATAGTAAACATGCCCCTATCCCAAACATTTTTAGACCTATACCAAGCATCCAATCTCAAATGAGCTTGTTTTGCGCAATAATGGTAAAATGTTTTCTTCATTTTCAACATTTGTTAAATGTACTATGTTTTAATATGATTAAAATATTCAATCATGGATCTGAAAGTCTTTTAGTTTTCATTTTATGTAATGTCAAAAACTAGATAATATATAACTAGATAAAATGCCTATAGATTGTTAGGTATGTACTGATCACCTGAGTTAACTGCATCCATGGAGTATTTTTCTTCAAGAATTCCTATTCCAGTTTATGCATAAAGCCAACTTTACGGATTAATGACTAGCCGTTGTAATCTGAATGACCATAGAACAGTACAAGGCACTTCATTTTTTCTTCCCTAGCACACGCTGCGCATCAGATTATGAAATGGAGTTAAACGCAATAAAAATAAAGGAGCAATCAAAGGACTGAAGTGGGCCGACTGGGATTTAAAGGATTTGGATTATTGAGCGGAACACAACAGTGGAATCCCACCAGGCTGGAAATGTATCACAGCACACAGTCAGAAATCACAGTTCTGGAACATTCCCTTTAATTGTCATCTGTCATCAGGAGTACCATCTAACTGGGTAAATGAGAAATAATTCACAAGAGATATAAAGATTTACTCAATATTTAAGTGTTTTCTATTGGAAGCCACAACATAAGAAAACTAACTTCATCTAAATTATCAGTCTTAAATAATACTTAAATAAAAACAATACAAACAATGCCACTGTAGCACAAATATACTATGTGGAAACTGAAACTCTATATTTGTATGGGTAAGAGGAAGCAAATTACATTGCAATTTGACCAAAATACCAGCTGTATCCTCACATCTTAAATAATGTGCTAATTGTATGTATTTTAAAGTTAAAGTAGAAGTTATCTATCTTATGTTTAAGACAAGTTATACTTCCTGACCCAGTGTTTTATAAGAAATAATTTTTATCACATGATTACTTCACTCTCTTTCTTTGTATTTCATACATGCTAATTGGACCATTTTCAAATCTCTTTAGGATCTTTAAGATTCATGATTTTCTAAATACAGGGATGTAAACTCAGAAATGGGAATAAAATAAACAGCAAATAAGACATGAACATGGGCGAGAATAAGTAATTCTGTAAGGTGTAACATAGATTTGAAATTCATCTTTTGACACACGGCAACGGGTACAGCCTTCTGCGTTATTAGGAAACTGAACTGTGTTTGTATTTGTTCATATATTGAGTGAGAGGTAAAGAAAAAGAGAGACAAAGACGAAGAGTTATAATTACTTTACACATTAGACAGTACCCTTGCTTGAACATAAACTGAATGCTTCAGTGTGCAAAAGACAAACAAACAAAACTAATTGTTGCAGTGTGTAAAAAAAACAACTAATTAATTCTGCAAGTGTCTATGCACTTGTCATGGGAGTTATATCTTCTTACTCCTGTTTTTCAAAATATTGTTCCCAGGATATCTTCTCTAAAACCAAACCTCAGATGGCATTTGTGTCTAAATTGCAATTATACTTGAAAGACCCATAAGGGTGAAAAAAATGAAGCTGTGTACAAAAACAAAGAGAAGGAATGAAGGCAATGAGATAGGCTGGGACTAGGATGAATATCATAAGGTTCTACCGTCTCGATTACATATTTCCTCTGCAGTGCCTCTTCTAATCTGCCCATCACCTGCCATTTTCTTAATGACTTACTATTTATGGCAACATAGAAAATGAAGAGTCTCGCTCTTCAGGAGTTCTTTTATCCTGGTCAAGGAAAATCTCAGAGGACATTTTTTTCTTCAATAATTCATGAATAGCGCATTTGGCTGTGGTGTGCCTGTGAGTCTCACAAGGAGGTGGCACTGTAGATATGTAGAGGAAATTTTACGTAAGGCAGTTTCTTTTTTGACAAAATTGTGATACAAAACAAACATTATTCTTGTGTAAAAGTTACAGCAACTCTGCATAAGAAATCTATTGAGCCATTTGTGATAAATGCAAATAAAATGTAAAATGCTTATCATTCTGTAAGTGCTGTTCAAGGAATCTGGCTCATACTGCATACACGTTATGTTTCTTACCTTGGATGAGATTTAGTAAACTGAAGTATTAAATAAGAGATAAGATCATTGGTTGTGGTTGGCACACCACTACCATCCACAGCACTGCAGCATCATCGGGTAAGGTGCATATTGATTGCGAGTGTAAATCTGCCCAGTGTAACTGTATGAATAGGTGACCTTGTGGTGGATGCAGCCAGCATATCCTCTGTTCATTTGGGAAAGCACACATTTTTACTATCACACATCATGCATGAATGAAAATAGTCCAACACAGTCAGTCGCACACTCACACAAATGCTGACATGCTGATGATAGCATACAGGCTTGCATGCACAAACAGCCCAGTTAATTCCTCATCATACTTTTTCTGGCATCATCACACATTCCTGCAGTAAAACACTCAATCGTAAAATTGACATTTTCTTTCCATTACAACACTCCATTGAGTATCTTATTTCATTCATAAATGACCCGACCTGCTGGAGTCCTAGCTGGAAACATTGAAGTTCAGCTGCACAGAGAAAACAACTGTATGTCATTTATTTCTATCAGCAAGGGACGATATTGTTCACAGCAGGAGTAGCTGCCTTTTTGTTCATACACCAAAATGTGCCTTTTTTTAAGAGCAAAAATCCAAAATTCAAAGCAGTATATGCTAACATTGTATTTGTGTTGAAACATTTTTTTGTTTTTTTTGTTTAGTAAAACAGACTTTACACATTTAAAGAAACTGTTCTCATCCCACACCTATTCTGTCTTATCTCATTAAACTGGGGCATGATAAAAGTGAAAAATGTATATACCTTCAAGATGATAGAAGCTGGAATTTGCAGTAAATGTTTAAATAGAAGTCCATTCCTGTTAAATCAAATCTCAAGTTTAGCACCCTAGCCATTACTGTTCATTATATAATTGTATTTATTATTAAGACATGTACTTAATCTAAACTTTTTATATCCGAACCTGGTTATCTAATGAGATTTCATCATTTTAACTGCTGCAGTTTGCAGCAGTTTGTATACTTATTTGATAAAACATATATTGTGTTAAAGCTGGTCAATGTTGGCAAATGATTTTATAGTGCATGACATATTAGCTTTATTAGTTAATCATATTTTAACAAGAACATATTGTATGTTAATCTTGAGTTTTCCTATGGTTCATTGTCCATCTTGTTTTTTATATTGTAGGAGGGCAATTTACCTACTACTCCAAAAGCACATTTATCACTAATACTTTAAACCAACAACTAGGAATTGCAATGAGTATATATAAAGAGAGAGAGAGGAAAAGAGAGATATAAGCCCTTACATATTGTTCAACATTAACAGTGATCATCCAGCTCTGCCGTAAAACTAAAATGCACACAAAATAGCCAGATGGTCCCTCACTAATGTTAATTTGACATAATTGCTGGTATGCAAACTGGTCAAGAGGTCAAGAAATGAATATTTATTAAATATATATGTAACAGAGGAAAAACTGCATATTTCATAGCAAGCTGTCATTATCTACAATAGTGAAGAAAACAATTACATTTTGTTATGAATTGTACTGTTATTATTTCAATATGTAGAAGCAATTAAACTAGCTGTGGTTCCGAATTTGAAGTTGCTGACCTGCTGGCCAAAAAAATACATATTTGCAGTTTTGTCCAATAGATTTTTTACTTATTTATTTATTATTTTCTCTTTCTATACTGATTGAGTGTTTGCCATTCAAAGCCGGTTTCCCCCACATATATAAATCAATATTGAAGGAGAAAAGGCCTTGTTCTCACTTTTTATAGATCCATGCTGTCTGATAGACTCTGCTTCCTCTGTTTGTTCTGATCACTGTCTGTTGCCAACGTGACTGGTGGGATGCAATTTGTGTTGCCTTTGTTTATAGATCAGCAAAAATACATCTGCCTTACGCATTTGTTGTGGTGCACATGCTTATTTAAGAAAAAAAAAAGAAAAAAAATAGTTTCTATTATATATGTTTGCTGTACATGTACTTTTAGACATAGTTATTAAAACCCAATGTCAGTTAATAACAGAAAGTGAAATCTTGGCTACTTTAACATATTATATAGTGCATGACATTATTTTTCCTTTTAGGGAAAAGGACAAAATCACAACAAAAAAATTATTTTAAGTCAGAGTTTTTTTTATTACTTAGATGTATACCGGATGTAATCTGTGATTAATGTTTTGAGCAAGCATTTATTTTGTTTGAGAAAAACAAAAACGTTTTGAGCAAAACTTATTTGGTGAAATTATGGTGGTTCATTCTCTTGATGCCAGTATATGAGGGTATACGATCCTGTGTGGCAGATCCTTGACGCAACACCACTCACCTATGCCTAAGGGCGTAGCCATATACACTTGTTGTTTTACTTGCTATCAGAGAATTTGAGGTAGGATTGACTTTGCTGCTCTTGGCCCAATAAACAAAAATGTCAGTACCAGGATGCGAGTTCATGAAGCAGCTGAAAATTATAGCTATGACAATGTAACTACTGCAGATAATGAGCTGATGAAAATAAGAATGTTTTTTTTCTTGGCAGGTCTGAGTCTGATCAAAATTATGAAACTATTCTGACCAGATGAGATGCAGATGGGGAATGTCGGGAAATGGCAGGGAAAGTTGGTGAGAAAATCTGCAGTCTAGCGACCAATTTACACTGGAGCTAAATTTTTTTGAGATGTTATGTCTTAAGCATGTTTGAATACTTATGGAGATCTTAGAGACCCTGAGGTATCCATGTTGTGTCTGTAAGGGCTCTATATCAACAAAGCAAAACAATTATTGTATTTAATTTAAGTTGTTATCATGCTTATATATTACTTTCAAGCTTTAACAGTAATATTTCCTTATGCAGTTAGAAAGATACATTGCAAATTCTTAGAAGAAAAACCAATGAGGGAAAAATTGAAGGTTATCTCATTTGCCTTTAACTATCTTTTACTCTCATGTCTCACTGGGGATTTTAGACAGATCCTGAGCCCAGACAAGCCTCACTTCTTCACATATCCTATTACTCCTTCAGTTCTTATGAGCAGACACGCAGTCCACTCTGCTTTTTAGTGAATTGTGCGACAGTGTGCACGATGCATCAAAGCTCTGTCTTCCCAACACCACTCGCCTTGCTTTGCTAAGAAACTGACTCAGCAGCTGTTGCTGTCAGGTCTGCTTAATTTTGTCATGCTTGACTTCCTGCTACCTGAAGTCTCATCTGCCAAAGCCCCTTAATCCACTTGTCACTCAAACCAACAAAAAGCTGAAAAGGTGCTCCCTAAATGAAGACAGAGTTGTTAAGCTTTGGTGGGGTGAGCATTGCGTGTACTATCAATTGTTGTGCAGGTGTGCAAGCAGAGATATGCAGCAACATTTTGAGCAGCTTTTTTTTGTTTGCTTGTTTTTTTCCAACAATTATTTTACTTAATTAAGTCTAACATATTCATGTAACAAATTTATACTATATTCCTGACCTAAAGTTTTGTTCTGACCTAGGAAAAGGAGAATTTCATTATCTATTCATTATCTTAAGCTTATCTGGGTTCGGGTCAAGAAGGCAGCAGTCTAAACAGACAGGTCCAGACACTCATCTCCCCTGACAATAAAAGAATCTCAAGGTGTTTCCAGGCCAGCTAAGGCATAGTCCCTCTAGAATGTCCTGGGTCTTCCCCTGGGCCTCGTCCTGGTGGGACCTGCCCAGAAAACATCACTAGAAGACATCCGAAAGACTGAGTTATTTCAGCTGGTTACTTTTCATGTGGAGGAGCAGCTCTTTGAGGTCCTCTTGGATGACCAAGCTTTTGACTTCTGAAAATATATTGGGGTGCCTTTCCAACATGTCTGTAATGCAGCCCACTTCCACATGGAGATGGGCTGCAAATTCTGATTATTTCTTAAATACATACAAAACTGAAGAAGTCAAAACAATTATGAGCAGTAGGCTTACAAATGACGACAGACAACTTTTTCAGAGAAGGTGCAATGTAACTGTGAGCTGATGACACAGTTATACCTGCAGATGTGTTGGCTTAGGCTTCCTTACTATTCATAAAAACCCTCAATAGCATTTTGGCTTAGTTTAATAAAATCATTTCCATTTTCTCTCTTCCTCATAGAAGAAAAAAACAAAAAAAACAACAAAAAAAAAAAAAACATTGGCCTCACTCCTATTCTCAACACAGTTTTTATGTCCATTCCTAAATGTTAAATTTTATCAGGTTTCGTTTAAATTTTCTATTGGAAATATAGTAGATTCCTTGTCAAGAAAACATAAGCATATTCACAGGGATATAATAGACATAGCTGGTCTTTTTTGATAAAAGCATACTAAAATAATGAATTATTAGATGCATTAATCTTTATATTTTATTCTATCAATCTAAACATCGCCATAAAGGTACTTAAATTTAAAAACCGTTCATTTTAACAATTTGCTCAGCAGAATTAGGAGTGACCATTTGGCTTAATTACTGAAAAATGGTCAGAAGAGAGGGATCTATCTGAACTAAGCCGATTTGAGTTTGCTTGATGCTATTCCTTGATGGTATTAATATTTTATTACTCTGGTTTCTAGCTCCATCTCCTAAGTTTCAACAGACAAATCAGTCTGTGGATGACTTCAATGCTCAAAGTGTTTCATGCAAAAGGCACATATAAACACAAATTATGAATATTATAACAATAAAAGTTATTTTGACTGGTCATTACACTCAGCATCACAGCTTTCGGCAGACAGACGTTCCATTAAAATAAATATGTAAAGAAAATGAAATTCTGAATTATTTAACAGTTTTAGGATGGAAATGTGTCAAAAAATTTTTTTATGTTCCATCAGTCACCAGTGACAGTAAAAGTAAGTTTTTAATATCACTGTTCTGACATATTTATAGTTTCATGAACCACATCAGATCTTGTTAGCCAGAAGGAGGTTGTATATTTCATACAACCACGTCTTACAGCAGAGGCCAAATAATACAAAAAGACCCTGGATTAGGTAAAATATAACTTGTTTCCAATCTCTCCAAAAATAATTTTCAACGTGTATATATGAAAAAATGTTAATGGTAAAAATATACAAACCTTGATAGCATTTGTGGAGATCTGTATCTCATGCAACTTCCTCATTGTGCCATCTCGGTCAATGAAGTAGGATGAAGCCAGCTGATGGAGGGCCTCTACATTTTGGGTAGCATTAACCAGCTTCCTGTCCAGCTTGTTCTTGGCCAGATACATAGTCAGAGCCTCCTCTCCTAAAGGTAAAAAATAAATAACAATTTTATGTGAAATAGCTTTATAATTATTTGGTTTTTAAAGTCAATTCATATAATAATGCAAGAAATCACAACACAATAGGACTGACAGAACTGATTGGTTAAAGCTAAAGTTTTAAATTCAACATGCAAAAGACTTTGCAGCATCTTAGATAAGTCTGAGGTTAGAGGTTGGATGCCACTGTTTTACAGAAACATTTACCTATATTTGATGGTTATACTTACCTGGCACGATTCCAAAAATTTCACCTGAATTTGTGCATATTTAGAATACTTATCATTTCATACAATCATACAATCTCCTATTTGCGCTTTATTCGAGAGGGTTCTTCTAAAAACAATTCTGACCTCAACACCACAGGATTTTTTTTACTGAATGTAAACCGATGTCTTGATTTTTTTAACAACCCAGTAGTCTATTAAGGCAGTAAACAAAGAGAGTAAATACATAAACAGAATGTAATGCAACAGACCGTGCATATTTATTAGAGACCAAAACAATTTGAAGTTATGGTAATGTTAGCAAATGATCTGCTCCATGTGGGATTATAAGCACATGGTTTAAGTTCTGCCATTTAAAGAAAGGACTGTATCAGCATTTCAATGATATTGAATCTTGTATTCTTCCAATCAGTTACTGATGTGCTTGCACCATTGCTCATTAGCATGGTTAAATCATATTATCTTCTGAAGTTGCAATAATTATAATAATAATAATAATACTAATACAAATAATAATGCACTGTAAAGTATTAGATAATATTTCTATTGTTTTTTCTCTCGTTACTCAGATTTTTTTTCCTCTTTTCACATATATTCTAAATAACAAAAATATCAGTTTACATATCAGTGTGTAGTCATAAACAAAAATAAACATGACACTTTCTAACTATGATCTAAAGTGATTTGGTTGTTGTTGTTTTTTCCTCAGAGTCTAATGAAATCAGAATTCAACAGAACCATAAGGCATCCATGATGGAAGAATTATTTTGGCATGATTGTGACTGCCTATCTCCTCATGAGTTGCAGAAATGGAATGTGTTACTGTTTGTGTTTTTGGTTTGTTTAATAGATTGGTGTTGTATATTGGGATCACCAGAGCCTGTTATTTCCAGTGTAACAGTTTAGAGTGGACATTTCTGAATCACATATTTTTTCGTCTAACAATTTATTCACCATTGCATTTTTCCTGCTCTAAAAATTCTACTGATTGAGATACTCCATGTTGTTATAGTCTTACTTAACTATTTTAAACTGGATAGTTCAATTTGAAAGTCACCCGACTTTCAAACTGGGGGCCTGGGTTCGTATGCAGACTCTGGCAAGACCCTTTAAGCTAAAGCCAACTTTGTAAGTCACTTTGGATAGAAGTGTGTGCTAAATACATAAATACCCGGCCTTAGGGAACTAGGAGTAATCCCGAAGTACTGGCCTGGGATTGGCCTACTGGCCTAGGATTGGCCTGCTGGCTTAAAAAAAAAATAAAGTGTAGCTATCAGAAAGACATGCCAGGCCAGTCAGGCCAGCAGCGTATGAGGAGGGAAACACAATTGGTTTATTTCCATTAACAATTAACCCAACAGTCTGTATCAACCACACAAGTGTGGAGGAAGGGGCATGGTGTGTGTCTGAACCCCCTTTAATCGTGCCATTAAACAATAAAGAAAAGATGGAAGTACCCAAAAGACGCACACACAACATGATGGTACAAATATTACCAATATGTTGGTACAAATATTATTTTAAAATAAAAAAACTTAACTTACTTCCATCTATTCTTTTTTAAGATAGCTCAATTTTTTAAATAAAATATTTGTACCAACATTTTGTGTTTAAAATTTTAACACAGTATTATGTGCAGAGACCCCCAAAGGTACTTGAGGCTGTACACATTCAGGCTACACAATGTAAATATTTTGCCTTTACATTAAGATAAGGATTGGGAATTTACAATTTACTAAGATAAGGATTGGGAATTTACAATTACTGATTTACAATCCACTTTATTATTATTATTATTATTATTATTATTATTATAATAATTAATATTATTATTAATAATAATAATAATAATAATAATAATAATAATAATAATTCCTTTAAATTATTTATTTGTGCAACCAATGGGAATACTAAAAATATGACATTATCATGTATATGAATGCAAGGCCAAATCAAGTGGGACATAGGCTACATCATCCCTCTGTATAAACTATAGTGTATGGAAGAACACTATAAACATATCTGTGCTATTCAATGGTGGCGATTGTGATGAAACCAGTCCTGCTGGTGCTTAAAAAGAAGCAGAGCATTTGGGAGAAGGTACAGAACCCTTTCTACAGTAGAGCAACAACATGAACACCACCAGACACTAGCATTTGACATAAAAGGCTCTCAGTTGTAATAATAGCTGTCTTGCCACTATAGCGTTATTCTATTAAGTGATTGTGTTGTTGAATAATTCTGTCTGTTGCTGACTTGCTGTTATGTATCCCAGTTCAAACATGAAGGTATGTATATTCCAACCTTGGATTTACTGCAGGTCGGGCTCCTTAGTATTCCCTGATATGATAATGAGACACTGAGGCAGTTGATATTTTTACATGATATGACTATGTAAAGCTCTAACCTTGGTAGTACTTATTATGTAAAATCTCTATTGTCCTAATACTATCAGAAATACAGCGGTAAGGTTACTGTATATTCCAACCTTAAAAATCACAGTAGGTCCTATAGGTGGAGTTTCATTTGGAATTTGGTATAATTTGGAATTTGCTATAATTTGTTCCTATGCATTTAAGTGTGCATGTTAACATGTGTAAGTGGGCAAGGCCCGGGTGGCCTGTTTTGGTGATTGACTCCTGGCCTGAAAAAATCTCTCAGTCCGGCCCTGATAAATACCTAATACTTATTTCAAAGCTATTTAGGAACACGAACGTAGGACCTCTCCAAAACTATAACAACGCTGAATGCAATCATACAAAACCCTTACTATTTTGCAAAAATGTTGCCTTCAGTGTAAAGCTTTTTAATCAAACACTGAAATCACATAAATACCATAATTAATAATATATGGGATTACATAGAAATTATCTATATTGCTATATTCATTTACCTCACATACTGGGGTATAACTTTACACTTTTTTGATCAATCACATTTATTATTATTCAACATGTAAACAGCAATTAAAACAAGCTTAAATAGTCTTAAAATGAGAGCAAGGTAAACATTATGGCTGAACCTTGTTCAATATTCTGTCACTGAGGTGTCACTGAGGGTGTAAATAAATAATTATTTAGCCCCAAGAAATACATTTAAATTGGTCACTTTTCTGCTTGTGACCGGGACAAAGGGCAAGTAACTGTTAGAGCAAAATGTCCCATGCCCGGTTGAACCACTAAGGCTATGAAGGCTAATTCTGATGATGCCATGCTCTCTCTCCCCCTCAGGGTTTAGCAAAGTTACTTCCAGACACTTGACTTACAATATGGAACAAGAGTAATTTCCCAACATCAGGCCCTTCCTATTCCATTTTGTTACCCTATTGCAGTTTAGTATGGTACTTACCTCTTACGATTTGTGGGTCTGGCCGCAAGCTTATTACCAATTTTGCTATAAAGAAATGTGAGTGCATCTTTCTGTTAGTAATACCCTGTTACATTGTTACCTGGGACGTCAGAGACACAGTGCCAGAAACAACTTGCACATGTAAAGCCTTTGTGTTTTGTAGCTGAAAGAGATTTGAATATAATGCTCTTTTTCACCTTAAGAAGAAAATGTAATTTTGTGTGCAGTGGCATTAGCAAAATATGTACGTTCTTTGTGTATGCACATTTGAATTGACACAAATCCTGGAAGTGATACAACTGTGAACATTAAACTATATTGGTATATAACGTCGCAAAGAAAATACCCACTGAAAATATATGCACATAGCACTGATTATTTAACAAACTGTATATTTATTATTTATTGTGGTTTGAATTTATCAGGCAAATGAGCTACAATAAATATATTTTGGAGAAATTCATGAAACAAAAAATATAGTATTTGCCATTTAACAGAATTTGGTATGTAAACTTCACTGTAATCTTTTATTTTAAAAACCATTTGACAATACTTCTTAAAAATGCAAAGAATACATCTTGATTTGTACTAGAATCATTGTAGTTTTAAATAACACAGATTAAAAGCTTGGGTACTGTTCACATATGAATTCTACAGGGTACATTACTGGTGTATCAAACAATAAACAACTGGAAATACTGATACTAACTGTTTTAGGCATATTGTATTAAAAGTTTGATCAGAGATTCAGTGATTCCAAATATAAGCAACTACCAAAAACAAACAACAACAAAAAAACTAAATTAAATTCCTATGTTTTAAACAGAAACTGTCTTTTTTACATTTGGTTAAAAGCATGTGAGCCATCTAAATCATGTGTTCACATTATTTCTTCTAGTACTGTTTATAGTTCCAAAGTAGCTATAAGATCAGTAAACCCTATTTTTCAACGTGAACTGAAATCGTGCAAAGGTTTTATAATTAACTAAATATGTTTCAATAATTATCTCTTACATTCAAATAATAATATATTTATATGTTTATAAAAAAGAAAGAATTAATTTCAGTCCGTTTAGTCAATCAAAAAAAAGGTCACGAGGTAAGACTTGTTGTTATTATTATTATTATTATTATTATTATTATTATTATTAGTAGTAGTAGTAGTAGTAAAACTACTGGTTCTACATTTACTTACAACATAACTTATTTTTTGAATTTATCCTACATTTTTTATTAATCTGTGTCATACAGGAATACCTAGGAATACCTATCCAGAAAGGATACATATAGGATAGATATTACATAGCACAGGGCAGATTTACTTTCACCAAACTTTAAAAATGGTATAGGAAAAAACTAACATAACTTTAAAAAAGGGAGATATTTGTTGATACACTGTTTTTTTGTTTTTGTTTGTTTAAACATTGCAAACACAAAGATGTGGAGTTTTAAAAACCCTGTCTGGGATTTCAGCTGCAACAAAGAAACATTGGTTTGAAGATATATTTTTTTCCTCTTTTTTTAACCCACACACTTTAGACACACACAGATTTATAGGAAAAACAAAGGATGAGTTTATTAAAAAGAACCTCTGAAGCACCATACATCAAGGTGGAAAATGTATGATGCAGTGGATCTGTTTCTCTTTGAGAAGGCCCTAGGAACCTTGTTAGAGTGCATGACAACATTAACCATTTCAGCTACCTAACAGTGTAAAAATGTAGGGAACAGAATTTAATTCGCGTACTTAAAAAATAAATAAATAAATACTGCATTTTTTTGATGTTTAAATGCTTTTTGGACTCCTTTAAAAGACGCCTTTGTAGTACAATACATTTAACTGGCAGAAAAAATAAAAAGCCCATTAGAAAATGTAATGATGTAGTGATGTGTATAGAGGACGGAGTATACTTTCTGAACCTTTAGACACTTCAGAAAAAAACAAAAAAAACTTGTTTTATTGTATTTCTTTTAGAACCATCATATGACACTAAATTGCACAAAGGTGTTTAGTGGAGAAATCCCTAAGAAATAATACACCACAAGCCTAAAACTACAGAATATGTTTAAAATTCCTAAATCATTATTACATAATAAATAAATAATAAATAAATTATTATTATAAATTATTATGGTTTTCTTTTCAACCACAGCATCCCTTTTCATATTCTTGTATTGCGTATCTTACGTTTTTCCTGTCTCTCTTTACATTTAACCTCAGGCTTGTCTTCTCTGCCTCTGGATTGTTGCCATTCTCCTTTTAACCTTGGAGCCTTTTGTTTCAAGTTATGTGTCAGCACACTTTTATCTCAGCCTTTACAGATGCTCAATAAAGGACACAGCTATACAAAACAAAAATGCACATGCAGGATGAGCGATAAAGTAAGAGGAGGCTATTTTCTATTTAACAACCTGCACTTTGTGGTCTCATGAGTCACATAATTGAAGGGAAGGAAATGAATTGTCCTTCTCCAGAGTAACCTAAAAGTTGATTGGTCAGTTATCAAGGAATCAAGTAATCAAGAAATCAAGGAATTTAATTTGTCATCACATCACATGTGGTACATGAGGTGGGAAGAAATTCTAATCCCACGGTCCAGTTTTCACCCTGAGAGCAATTTTAAAATAGCTACAAAATAAGAATAATATAATAAAATATAAAGAAATATAAGAGAATAGGATTTTGACTACACAAAAAAATCAAGAACCTATTTAGAAATCCATTTCTTTGAAGTGAATAGACTAACTTGTTTATACGGGAATTAAGAAAGTAAAGAACAAATTAGGGAGCTTCCTACTTATTTTTTCTTTCTTTTTACAAATAAAAAATTTACCTTAAATTTAAGCAGAGTTACAAGACACATTTCCAAATTTCAATATGTATGGGTTGTACAAATTATAATTAGTATTAATAAGTATGTTGTTTTATGTATTTATTTAAGAATAAGATTAAGATCACTCACAGTCCTTCAACTAACAAAAAAATGCCTTAGATCACAGTATGTCTCTCACCTTGACCATGCTGCGGTAGTCTAAAATTGAATAGCTGAATTCCTCTCATGTAAACATGTTTTGGAGCTGTTTAAACATCTTATGTTAGTCCCATTTAATTTTTTGTATTTAACCACAAAAGTGTCTGGACGTTTTGGAATATACACTAAAAGCTAATGTACCTCGGATTTAGTGCTGAAGGATGGATAAGATAGTAAGTAAGTGTATCTAAATGAACAATCATAAACTTAACTACCTCTTTGGTGCTTGATGGTGTGGTGTGTTTTTCTGGTTTTCTATCACAGTCCAAAATTATTCTACATTACACGTCATGGTGAGCATATGAATAAATTGTTGATAGATTGGCAATTCATTCAGGTTGTACCCAACTGCTTGCATTGACAACTAACGATATGCAGCCACGTCCTTGATCCTGAAGAGTATAAAGAAAGTATATAAAATGGATTGATAATTTTGCTCTGCTTAGACACCCAGTTAATGCCCAAATGTGGTTGACTCAAAAGATTTAGTTTGATCCAGATTCATTAGTTGACTAAATATTCAGCATCCTTATGTGATAGACACAATTTCTCAAGGGCTCAGCAACATTATAAAAGATTCAGATCAAAATATTCAAAACACAAATATATTTTCTTTGAATCTCCTGTTGCTGCATATTATCATAGAACAACCTGTTCTGTTTAGAGTTAATGTTTTGGAAAATGTTAACAGTGTTACTTGCTACTGGAGAGCAATACAGCACATCCAAGAAAAGCAATAATATTTTACTCCAAAACAGAGAATGATTACGGAAAGAAAAGACACAACTCATGTAGAGAAGTACAAGCAAATAAGAAAAAAAACAGAGGCCTTTGACTGAACACTATTGCTATATGACTATTACATGTCTGTCGTGACATACTAACAGCACAACATCAAGGAGCAGAGACAATATTACACAGTAACATGTTCTGGTTGACACTTGTGCTTTATGTGAGTCAGTACGCAGTACTACCACTTCTAAATTGTAATCCTTAAAATACTTATTTTTTACTTTCCCAGCAGTCAGAATCCCTGTCTGACTTCTCCAGTTTGTAGCTTGAAGACTATTTGTTGAACAGAAAAAAAAAAAACATTCTAAATTTTACAAATCAGCATACCGGGACTTTGACTCATGCCATGGCTTTGTTAAAGCAAGAACTAATACTGAAAAGAAAAAAATGTTACCGAAGGAAACATCAACAGTAAAAAGCTTATTAAAGGTTTTTTTTTCAAGTTTTTATTTTTTATGTCAACATTAACATCATGAGGTTTATGTATTAAAAGTGGCTCCATGATGCATTAAATTTGACTCATTTGGATTTGATTTAATACTGGCTTTGTTCTTTTATTCTTTTTTAATTTCTGTACAATGCAACTATTGATCTATGGATCAATATATTACTCTATGTAAAAATATTACCCCTGTTTCTGTCCCATAATCATTTTGACATACAGGGAGACATTTATTTTTCCCACTTAAAGCACTGGATGAAACCATTAGTTGTTGGCAAGGGACCCCCAATAAATGTGCATAAAACATTAAATATTTATAAAGTTTGCCAAGAGTGACTGGTGTACCAAAACTATTTCATGGCAACATAAAAGAAAGACGCAGGAAAAAAACAAAAAAGCCAGGATCCCACAAAAAAATTAAAATAAATAAATAAAGAGGCAGGTAGAAAAAAGAGCTCCAAGGTGAAAACCTCTGCTGATCTAAAATAATGCAAAGATATGCGATACAGGTATTCAAACATGGTGTTGTAATGCTGTGGTGTAGAGATGCACTGCTGCTTCATGTCCTGGACAGTTTTTCATAACTGATAAAACATTGAAATCATCAATGAAAAAATCCTGACGTGAAAGTCCATCCAATAATTTGTTACCTTAGGGTGAAATGTATTTGAGTGATGTAGCAAGAAAGTGATCTGAAGCACAAATAAGTCTCCCTCTGAATGGATCTAAAATAAAAACTGCATTTTTATTCCTATGATTATGGGTGGTTGAGTTAAAAAAAAATCCTTTCAGAAGGATGTGGCAAAATTCTTACAAAGAAGGATAAAAACAATATTGGTTTTCCAAGTTTTGAAATGAATATGTTTCTTTTAGGGCACAATTACATTTCCAAATAGAACCACCTGATTTGGAAAGTGTTTATTTTTTTTTTTTTTTTGTCGTTATTAAAAGAAGACATCCTATTTGGAAAGACACATTCTGTCTTTGTTCAGGTGTATGTTTGTGTAATGTAAATATTTCTTTTATGATAAACACTAACATGTAAGTAAACAAAAAATACTGATATAATATGTCACAACTTTAAGAAAAAGAAATGCTGTGACTTTTTCTCAGCACTGGAAGTATCTTTGGAAGACCTTTGGGGTAATAATTATCATAACTCCCTCCAGCTATTTTAACGTTTGAAACATTTTTATCTTCCACAAACCATATGTGAGTTTTGTTCAAATGAGCCATCAAGGGATGTATTTTCAAATGAAACACTTCCCTACAACCTATACACACACTGTATGTGGGAAGCTTGATGTGCAGAGAAAATACGCTGTGAATTTTCCAACAACACACTGAGCAGGACTCAGTTCTGAGGTAAAAACTAAAAATCACAAAAACATTTTAATATATAAATCATTAAAAATACTTCTTACAACTATAAAGGACAATGGTCTGCAGTAACTTTTCATGCACTTTAATCTGAATCAGAACAATTATGTTTTATCATTTAAAATAAGGGAATACTTATACAAACATGCCTCCATATAAATAGTTGAAGTGTTAAGGTTACATTTGCATTTATCTTAACCTGTGAGGATATTTCTCCCCCGCCCAAGTCTGCCACTGCCTGCATCTCATACATTTCAAATAAGATTTTACACTTCAAGGCATAAAGCAGCTGTATTGCTTTGGATTTCTTTATGAGTTTTTACAGAAACCCAGTGAGGGAAAACCCAAATGTTCACTAAACTTTAAGAAGACAAAAAAAGGAAAAGTTGCATATCACTGATAATATATTTCTTAGTGGTGTATATTCTCAGTTATAAAAAAACTTCAACTATTTATTATAAATTATAACTATAATCTCCGGGTAAATTGCAGTGTAATCATCTGTCCACGCACGATTATTAATAACATTTTAATGATGGAAAAACATTATCTTCGTTGTGAGTGATTTTCTTTTGCATGTGTGTGCTTTCATACCATAAGTTTTGACAAAAATGCAGGAGAAATATTATTTTTTAAGAAGACAAATAAATGACAATAATGTTGACAATATACAATTTAACTTTATCAAATGACTGAGAAAAAATATGAGAATTTGCCATTGTGTCTCCAAGCACGATGCTTAGGATGGCAATAGTTTTTGACCTTACTGAAGGACACTTGAACAGTTTATCCATATCTCATGATGGCTTTTTTTTCTTTTTTTCATCATTTAATAGTTTGTTTTTCTTTTTTTTGTCTGTTGCTTAAACTTTCACTTCTAAGGCGTTAAGCTTTTTGGGAAAAAAAATATATACCATGATTATTTGTATTTGCCCTATTCACTAGATCATTCTTCCAAAAAAACATCTTAAGAAAGAATGAGGACATAAGATAATTTGTTTTAGATATGTTACAGCAAGAAAAACAATAGATAATGTTTTTTGAACATTTGCAGAAATAAACAGAGATTTTTTATTAAAACCTAAAATGTGTTTTAATCTATTTAGAAATCACTCACACAAATACACAATTCAGAGTTTAAAGAAGATAATGGGCTATCTAGATAATCATATCTTTCTTTGCCAAAGTAATCACTATTAGCTGACTTCATGCATCCTCCTCAGAGCTGAAGATAAGATAAGAGATAGCAGAAGTCATTTACATTTAGTCTCGGACAGCTAAGATGGTTTACTTTTGTAAAAAAGAAAAAAAAAAAAGAACGAAAAATAAACCTGTGTATCAAAAGCATTTTTTGTTTATTTTGTTATTGCATGCTTGCGTTAATGCCTTAATACGTAGGAGTTGAAAACGAAGCGCTTATTTTAAAACAAGACAAGATTTTGCTGTAGGTCTATATAGCATTAACTTATCTTAGATGAAAATACATTTCTCAGATAATTGTCAAATATGATCCAAAAATAAAAATATTTTTAATCATGGACACAATAATATAGTGTTGTTTAATGTTATTTCTGTTATTAAGCAAAATTTTTCTTTATCTACAGTAAGATTTTAATACTCATTTCAATGTAAGTAGCTTCAAAATATCCTACTTATCTTTCATAATATTCTTTTGTAGTAAAAGAGTATTTTTTTTCTAAAATCTAGAAATAAATATACACAGCTTTCACAATAAAACATTTTCTGTAATACTCATTTACAAATCTTTTTAGGTGAGTTCTATTTAACAGCAGCAGGTGTAAGAGTGGCTCTTCGATTGAAGAAGATTGCGGTGACCTAAAAGTCTGAGATATGCAGTTTCAGTTAGTTCCTATAAATTTGAACTGAGAACAGGCTATTGACTGATCAAGTATCAGTCAATAGCATATCGTTAGTTGTCAAGTATACTTGATTGAGACATGTGAGCTTAGATTCTAAATTAAATATGTTACTTTTAATGTAAGGTTTTAAAAAAAAAATTCTACATGCGACATATCTAAATATATTTAATGATTGTCATGTGTATGAATCATGCTATATAAATACACTTGGCTGGCCTTGAATTATAATGAAAACAAATACAAACTAACTCTATTAACTTTTCTGTATGATGCACTAGGATGACTTTTGTTTTTAGTTAATTAAATTATCAACACAAATATAAATCACGCTACATATTGGGTTTCTTTTTAAATCAGTTACTAAGTTAAAACCTAGAGCTAACCCTCAATTTTATGAAAGCCTTGAACAAAATATAAAGCAGCAGTGTTTGGATACAATGTACTAGGTTATCTTTTGTGTTCCAGCCTTTTGTGTCCTCCAATGATTCATAGGTCAGTTTTAAGGGCCTTAAAAAAAATCACATCTCTACAAATATCTAAAGGGCTTACAATACGAACTGGGGGAAAACAGCTTCAGTTATAGTTTTTTGGTTTGGCTGTATAAGGTGGGCGGATGCTAGAGTACAAACTGTGATACTGACAAAAGTCTCTATGCAACCCGAAGGTATAATATATGTGAGATTCTACCAAAGATATAAAGAAACCAAAGTTAGTTGATAAGATTTGCAGAAAATTGCAAATGAAAATACAAAAATATCTCCTAATTCATGTTTCTGTCTTTTTCACTGTGGTCATTTTTTGGTGACTTGATTAAGGTTTCGTTTGGATCTTATGCATAGGAGAAAGTTGCACTTACCTACAGCCATGGTTAAACTTTTTTCAGGGTTGTAAAATTGTTAATTTTTAGTCTCAAGCATACACTGAAAAACTGGAGACATATATGAAATATTATATTACATTATCATTTCTAAAACCTTGTACCTAAAACATACTATACTGTCTGTTTAAGGTGTCTAAAGATCAAAATCTATGTTCCTTTGCCATGCTCTTATACGATTTGCTGCAGGTTAGTTTTTTCACTAACCTCAAGGTAATTAAATGAGCTGATAATGTTGCAGTTAAAAAAAAAATCAAATCCATCAGAGAATGGGTACATGTACTTTATCTAATCAAACCTGAATAAGGCATTTCCTTCATATTTATTTTATAGACATTTTTATTTATTTTTGCGTTCATGATGTTTGCACGATGACAAAAAGCAATTTCCACACAGCAAAGCCCTTCTTCAGTCAAACGAATCTCCGAATCACCCATTATTGGTTACTATTTCCATTTTTTTCTGTAATTTCAAAGATGGCTCTTACAAATTTACACTGTAAGAAAGCATGGACCACAAACCCCACAGACAACACATTTAAGTAATCATGAGAACACTTATTCATAGCCCTGAATAATTTAAACAATAAACCTCTCTTACCTCCCAGTGTGGCTGAGATGAGAATGTGGGTTCCATATTTCTTAATGATAGTGTCAATGAACTGCTGAGTAGTTGGTCTTCGGCCCAGCAAGCGTACGCTGTGCTGGAACTCAGGCATGAGTGGCACAGGGTTCCTGATGAGGTCCCTTCTCTCAATTGCAGTGTTTCTCACCTTCCAACGTGCAAATTCCCTATTAAGATCAAAGAGAGAAACAATGGCTCTCATCAAAGATATCAGCAATACTCACACACAAAAACATTGACTAGAATAAAATTACAGATGAAAAGAAATGTTTTTCTTATTTTTATAAATTTACACTAATTTCTGACTTTGAAATATTACAACCCAGTATCTTACTGTTTGAACTGTCAATTAAAAGGTTTTCTACTTTTTGTTTTTGTTTACGTTGTTCAATATCACTGCTGCTGGTTGTTTAAATATCGCCATCATTATGCCATATTTAACTCTAATAAATGTGCTTTCATTACAAATTCACAACAGTGTAGTCTATTATGAATGTCTATAATATAATATAAACCTATTACCATTTAAACAAAATTGTTTCCAGATTTTCCTTTTCTTTTGAATTTAGTGCAATATAAATGCAATATAAAATCCACTATTTTTTGCTGATAATTTATCAACATATTTGAACCATTGGCAAAGACATAGAATGTTGATTCAGTTATCTAAAGGTAGTGAAAAACCTCATTCCATAATTATTGATGGGTCAAAGAGTGTATATTCAGACCTATGCATCAGATTTAACCTTTTTAAAAGTTTTATTTTTTTGTTGAGTGAATAATGACTTTAATTATGGTAAGTGTTTGACCTTAAAGTGCAGTCGAACCTTCACTGTATAGAAAACATCTAAAGGGCTTCGTGATCTCTATAACTAAATCCTGAAAGCTTGCTGTAATTAAAATCTGAGCTGTGTTAAAAACCTACTCTATAAAGAGAAAAGGAAAATAAAACTCCACAAAACAAATAGAAAGGGAAAAAAATACAATAAAAGGCACATAAAGAGATATATTTTGGATTTAGACTAAACTGCTTTTTAAGAAGATTTTGGCAATTCTCTTCCTGGGTTTAATCGTCCTAAAAGATTTTCTTTTTTAATCAGTCTAGAAAAGATGAAATGGATGTTTGCTTCCTGTCTATGTTGAATAAAAATTTTTTCTTTGTAGGCGAAAAAAAGAAAACCTCTTCATTCAATAAATCAATAATGAAAAAACAGAAAATTGAAAAAAAAGTATAAGCATTTAAGTAGGTACAAAGTTCATCCACCCGTTCATTGGAAAGTTGGTACCTATCTTCAGTTATCATTTGGACAGAGACTGGGGTATATCATATTCCTTTTTTTTTTTTGTTTGGCACTTTTTTGTCAGTCTCTGATATGTAGCAACCATGTGTTTAGTCGTTGGTTTTCAGATACCAATATTTATTGTAGCTCTACTGATATTGCACCCCCATTAAATGGCTGAATTTTGCACACCTATTTCTTGAAAAATCTTTCTTTTGTGTGTGCAGATTCAACATCCATTTTGGCTATGAACATATTTTGACTGAAACATTTTTAATTTTATTTTGGTAGTTCCATAGCAACGTTTGTGCTTTCCTCCATTTTACAAAGTACTGGTGATAGTAAGAGAGACTATTTTTGCTGCTGCATCTTACTTGGAAGAGCAGTGCATACTGTTTCTATGATTAGTTATTAATTCAAGGCAAAATCAAAGTTTATTAAATAACAGTTTATTCCTTGTTTTATTTATTTATTTTTATTTTTTTCTTCCAAATTGACTAGTACTGGAACTGAATTCAAATCTGCAAGAAGTTGAATTATCAATGACTCATTTAAAAAATGCTGAGTAACATACAAAAGCCAGCTTTAACTATGTATTAAAAATGAAATGTAATTTTATTTTTTTTTTCTGATTTGAATGAAGCTAGGAACTAGAAAATACATGTCTTAAAGGACTTGTAGGTTTCTGAGCGAAAGAGGAAATCAGCATGGAGAAGTCATATTTGTTTCTGTTCAATATTGTGGCCAGTCTCGGTTTAGTGGTAACAAGGCAATTTTACACACACACACATACACAAAAACACACCATAAATTAGCAGTTATAAGAAAAAAGTGCAGAAAATAGTGTTGTACATCTCCATCAAAAGTTTGTTCACTAATAGCTATGTGGCATCAGTTGAGTGGCCTCTTGGTTTGTATTTTCTGACACAAAGTCAGCAATATATCTGCCCGCCTAAGCTTATCTTGAATGCAACATTTTTTATTACTGTGTTCAGCACTTTCGATATGTCTTAAAAACGTATTTCTGGCAGTGGACTGTTGAGCACACAAACTTACAATGCTGGCAACAATTTTCTGAAAATATTCTTACAACCTCCTCAAGTGACAAGCAACTTGTTTACATTCAGAAGAGTAGGGAATGAATGTAGTGTTGAGATTAGAGAGTGAAATTATGAATAACAATACTCTGGACTAGTATGTCAGATAGGTATCTAATGGGGTAGTAAGCGAAAAAACTGCCTGATGAAAATCAGAAGTAAGGAAAGTAAATCAATTGATTAATTGTGCATACAGTTAAGCAAAATTTAGATCAGACTTAGAGTCAGACTTATCACAAATTTGGCTGTATTTGAGTCACATCAGAACACAAAGCTAAATGCATACCTGATCCAGACCTGCTGAGCTTCAGTTGAAATTGTCTGTAAAAGCTGCATCAGTTCATTTGTTAATTTTCCTTCAAAATCCAGACACAATTGCAAAGGCTCTTGTAATGTTTTACAGACTTTAATTCTTAAATAACTATCAGTAAAATTACATTTAGACCTTTATGAACGTAGGACCTGAAATTGCATTTATTTGCCAGAGACAAACAAATAAATATCTGTAAGTGCTTACATATTTTCTTTTAGTTTCTCAGAATGGTAGTTTTTTACAGCTTGTTTAAAGCTGTAAAAAATTATACAGTCACAACATACATTCCCTTGATTGGATCAAAAGCTGCAGCATGTATGAAAAATAAAGTCGATTATCGTTGTTTCCCACACTATTATAGGAAAGTGTAGAATAGTGCGCATGCATTTCTTAATTTATGTAGATTTTTTTTTAAAAAGGACAACATTTAGTCTGACCTTATATGGGACATACTAAGAATTGATATTTATTCTAGTGATAACGGTAGAGCATTTATTTCAAGACCTAAATTTTTAGCTTTTTAATATGCAAATATTGTTGTCTCAGTTTACGGCTGTTTTTTTTGTTGGTGACTGTACAACTTTACAACCAATTGTCTTGATGAAACACACTCTATTTCAGTCATTAAAGCTTCAGGTGATTTTTGTTTTTTGTTACATTATATATGCAATAAATGTGGCATTTCTTCTTCGCATAGGAACGATCACTCCTTTTGTTTTTGTTTTTCTTATTAAGAACTGAGGTGAAGTTTTCTTTTTCTATCCTATCTAAAATAAAAAAAGTACTGATACATTGCTGTTTAACAACCCTTACAGATTTCTTCTATTTATGTTTTTGTCAAAACTTTAATATTTCAGATTGTCAAAGTAAGTTTAATATTCAAAACACAACCTGTGTGAAAAGTGGAAATTGTTTTTAATAAATTATTTTGTAAGGAAAAAAAAACGTACTGCACCTTAAAACAAATTACATGAACATATTCATTTATTACATGAATTACATGTGTTTTGATAACTCAAAATAAGTGCTTTAAATCATTGAGATTTCTTGGAAAAAATTTAAGAACGTCCACATTGTGAAATTTATTAAATGGACTTCAGTCAAGTGTTTAACTTTTTTTTTCTTAAATCTTAGGTTTATAATTTTTAAATTATCAAGAGGTAGGCTTGCTGAAATCCTCTGGATCATTGCACAACTACATAACGTAAGTAATCTTAAGACATTCTGTTCTTTTGTTTTTGTCTCCTGAAGATCCTAAAATTTGTAGAAGTAACTGTAGAAAGAACTCCCAAAAACCTTATGTTTTTACTTATCAGTCCAAAGAATATATTCCTTAAATTCCTGGGGTGGGTTAAGAATGTTTTTTTTTTCTTTTCTTATCTTTTCATTTACCTTTCTTTTTTTTGGGGGGGGGGGAGTGTGACCTTCGTGCTATTTTTATTTAGTGGTGATTTTTCACGTTCAAACTGTTCCATGGATGCTCTTTTAAAATAATTAACACGGACCTTAACTGAAGCAAGTGAAGCCTGTAGAACATTAGAAGCAGTTCTAAAATCTCTTGGATGAATGGCAACACAATCTTGAAGTAATCCTGGTTTCTTTTGGCAGGGCAATGTTATTAATTGATATCTACCAGACTGGTAGATATTAATAATTTTGTTTAGCATGTGTTATTTACTACTTTGTTATTTCAGTTTTTGTAATGGAACATGGTGTCAAAAATTTCTATCTAAACAAACTCTAAAATGTGCTCACCTACAAACAGAATCACTACCTTTTATTAGTGATATGTTTTAACCTGAGGCTGTTTAAACAAATGTGTTGTAAATTATTTGAAGCCTCTAATGTAAGAGCTGTGTTAATATTCTGCAAATGAAAGTCTATCAGAAAGCGTTCGCATAATGCTGGGCTAATGTTTAATTTCAGTACAAATTCTGCTCCCACCATTGCACCTGTTCATACTTGTTTTTGTCACATGTTTTAGGCAGTTGTTATTCCTGAAATTGTAAAAAGTGTTAATACTATGAGGCCTTTATACAATAAGCGTAGCATTTCTCTATTTTAATTTACCATTAGTATGCCCATCCCTACTTTCATTATCTTAGATATCAATTTATTGTTACTGAAAACTGATTTGGTCACTTCATTTGTTGTATGGAACTATATGTGGCCACCATATGGGCTTGACCCCTTCTGGCCAATATAGATCATACCTGAAGATGAAGCATGTGACACGATTCAGTGCTTTACCTTATAGCTCCAAGACCACTTTAATGACCTTTCAAGTATGTCAGAAGTAGATAAATGGCATTAGGTTGAATGAATGGGAAATAGGAAGAGAGCTGATTATGTCTTTGTGATATTTAAGTAACTCGAGAGGTGGGTCTGGTCCATTATATTTGTCTGCTTAAAAGTGTTTTCAACCCTTTTAATGGATCAGTTACATGGATGACAGTTATTTAGATATTTCTTTAAATATTTCTCTACACCATTTATGCCGATATATTGTTCAGCTCTTTCCGAATACAAATAGCCTTTAGTTGATGTTCCAAGGTTAAGAACAATGTAAAATAGAATCAAATTATCAAGAATGCTAAATTGCAATCCGGTTTTGTATTGCATGACACGGAAGTGAAATTCAATTTGGTTTCCACCATAACAAGATTAAAGACATTTTTTGAGTATGCTTAATCTGTTACTATTTTAAATACATTGGAATGGTAATTGAATTCACGATGTTTGGCTGTAAAACTTATTAGCAGGTCTATACGAACATAATCATCTAATATTGAAAATAACAAATTCAATCAATAAAATCAATCAAAAATACTTTATTTATCCCATAGGGAGATTATATTTTTAATCATGAAAAAAAAAAATACATTTACAGGCCAATTTACTTCTTCATTTTAAATGCAATTTTATTGTGATAAATCTGCGTATCATCTGGTTGCTATGATCATTTCAATGGTAAAAAGAGACCTCCCATTTTTAAAATGAAAACCCAAGGTTTAGGCTAATCACTCATTGCTAACCTATCAATTTACCTTTGTACTTTGTCCCTCAGGCAAGAAAACAAACAAAGAGAGCAGACAGAGGCAGAATCAGGAACACAGATGGGGAGAAAAAAAAGAAAAATCTGGATCAAACAGCCTGGCTAGCAATGAACTTGGAACTGAAAAGCTGGAACACACGGCGACAAAGACAATTTGGCAAAGAGTAGTTGTTGTGTACTGATACTACAATAGAAATACATTTACAAAGTATACAAATGAAAAAAAGAAAGAAAATTACAGTCCTCCGATATACCTTACACAAAATAGCTTTTAGGTTTTTAATGGTGTTTTAAGGCTGTTTTCTTTTTGTTTTTAACCTCAGTACAGTGCAAATTTTGGATTAATTGTTCCATTGCTTGCATCAAGCTATAATTTCCTAGTCAGTTAAACCAAGTTCAAAACCATGCATTCCATTTATTGTTTGGATCCAGAAGCTTTTCGTTGTACAGAACATACAATATGTATAGGTTTTCTCCTATTACGTCTATCCAAAGCATGGGAGTTTTCTTTTCACTCACTTAAATTACAATTTTTCATCCTATATACTCTTGTGTCTGCTTTGAGGAGAGTATTTTTTTTTCTTTCTTGAATCTGATTTGTATAAAAAAAACTTTTTAAATATGTATGCATATATTGCAGAGTTCACTGAGCAAAGAAAACTTGTGGAGTATAAGGGAATATGAGATGTAGCAGGTAAGGCAGTACTAAAAGTGCAGAAGGGAGGAAACAGCTTGTTTGAGAGATTTCTTTTGATAAGAAACAACAGAGGAAAAACACTGACCACCTCAATTATGATAAAGCAAAAACTACTGGGAATATTAAGAGCCTCACAAGGAATACTTTGGTTTTATTACTAGTAGGTTATCCATTTTTTGCTTTGAAATACACTTGTTAATACTTGTATGCCCTCACAGAAAAATATCCTATCATCTAAATTCATTAAATAAAATCACCAGAAGTAATTATTCTATGTAGGAATACCAACCTGAAAAGCTAAGAAGAGGTTATTATAGCATTTCACATTAAATTACAATTGCGTAAACAAATTATTTGTCCTTTATATTTTAATTGGTATTTTGCTTTTTTATTCTTACATAATTAAAAGAATCAGATAATAATAATAATAATGCAACTGCTAAATAGAGACAAAAAAACAATCTATGAAACAATTGCATAGTACAAAATAGTTGCAAGTAGAATTAAATATAAAATATGCATAGTTAAGAAAAATAAATTACACATTTTAAATAATTATATATTGTTTCCTTGGATTCTGACATCACTAAAGCCCTCATGTTTCCCTCTGTTAGGAAACCACACCAACCATAGTTCTGTTGAATGGTCTGACAGAATGTTTTAACATACAACCTTGTTTTGTGTATTATTCGGCTATCTGTTCTCTCTCTCTCTCTCTCTCTCTCTCTTTCTCCCTCTCTCTCTTTCTTTCTTTCAAGCAGAATTTCCTCATTGAGCAGTTTATCGATTTTAGTCCACATTAAGTTCACTGTGTGAAGGTTTGTAAAAGCTAGTGATATCAGTTTCTTAAAAAAATGTAAACTGTGGTAGAAATCATGGTTTAACCTGAATGTATTTAGATTTTTGAATGGAAATCATCAGCACTGACCCTCGAGGTAGCAACCAACTATGATTTTGATGTTGGAAATGATGAAATTGGTCTAAGACTGAAACACAACATCAACCTCTACCCAAATGCTGGGTGCTCAATGTACACCTTTTGAAAATCAGTCAAATTTATGGAACATCAATCATTGGCTTTCTCTGGCAATGTTAATTTTAGGGATTTGAGGGGTGGGGGACGGATAGGGGTCACTAAAAACTGGAGGGAACATGTCTCCTTTGGCCCGTATGCCATCTGCATCTATGACTATCCATCCATCCATCCATCTTCTGTACACCCTTGTCCCTATTGGGGTCGGTTGGGTCTCCTGGCGCCTATCTCCAGCTTACAATGGGCGAGAGGCAGGGGTACACACAGGACAGGTCACCAGTCCATTGGAGGTGTCTATGACTACTGTTGTCAAATTTGCATCAAGCCTATAGAAATGGTGTCTTTTAGTTCCCTTTCTGAACCAATTGCCACCTTTAGAGAGCACACATTTAGTATTAATAAGTTAAGTAGCTAGACAATAAGTATGTTACTTGTAGTAATCAGTTGCATGCTGTTTTACTTTATGATTACACAGAAAGCTTCTACTCTTTTGTGAGTCGTAATAGTATGCAAGAATAATAAATAACCATAATGAATAATAAATAAATACAAATTCACTATGGCATGTCTTAACACCTCCCATGCTGATGTCTGCTTCAATAGGACTACAGTTTTTTAGACAGTCAGTGAACATTCTATTAGAGTCTGACAGTTTCATGATAAGACCATCATACCGAGTGTCACTGCAGGTGCATTTAGTTGATCCTCATGATGGAGCCCAGATTAAAACACCCTGGGAGAGTATGATAGAAATCCAAAGTCAATGTGTAGAGGTATAGAGGGAAAAAGCGGCAGCTTTAGATAGAAGAATATCCCTAATTAGTAAAGTGAGTAGTGGAACTGGCACAAGCCTCTAAAAACATGTTCCTGGGTAGCTCTTAAATGACATATGAATAAGACTTAAGAAGCTAGCTTGTCAGTGACTTTTACAACTTACAATACTTTGATTTCTATTTCTCTGTGCTCTCCTCTAGAACCATACTAATGTGTTCAAAGGGAAATGGAACAAAAAATCAGCTGTGCCATTTAGAAACAATCTTGACATGTGTCTGCTTATAATAAAAATCCAATTTGTATCTGAACACTTCCCACAAATATACTGGCACCAACTTTTTTTCGTATTAAATCTGAAAGCATATATTAAAAACTTTAATCACTACTTAAATAACTATTTAATAGTCTACAAAGGATTACTATCATAATACATTACAGTCATTATTCAAAATATACAACATAGGGACTTTTGGCAATCTGCAAAGCATTGTTCTTAGTTAGATTTATTTAACTTTGTTTTGTTTTTTAATAGGTCAGCTTAGTTTCTAAATCAGGGAAACAATAGCACTGTGCCTGATAACCATTATCAAATCTTTACTAGCCAAGGGTAGTATTGTGACCACTGACAACAAAAGAAAATAAGTAGACAAAACTGAATTAAACGGCTTCATAGGTCAAAACTTCTGCTGAAGAAGAACACAAAATCCTATCTCAAATTTGTAAAAAACAAAGACCCAAGACCTCCAGAGAAACTGTCTGGAAGCTGTTGAGATAAAAGTGAAATTTCCTGGAAAGCATGCATCCTGTAACATCTGATGTAAAACTAACACACTTACAGAAAAAGATCATATCTAGAGTTAAGCATGATGCTCGTTGATGGTCTATTTGTTTCCTAGTGACGTGGAAGACTTTCCATAATTTATGGAAATGTGCATTTTGCTCCAAAATTTTTTGTCTGTTATAAGTTTATCAATTTAAAATTGAAGGTCACTTGGGATATGCAGCTGAAAACCAACACACTAGTAAGCACACACCGCAATGGTCTTGTCAAAGTCTGGAAATTCATTTTATTTTCATGCATTGGAAAGGTCTTAAACAGCATTTTTTTTCTTTATTTCCAAATTCCCTTTAATCTGGCAAATGGTCATATATGTGCTTCTTGTCAAGAAGCACATATATGACTACAGGACTTAATCAGACCGTCTCCAAGAAAAATGTTCCTGTGAGGTATTCCTGGTCTGCAGTATTCAGTATATATCATTAAATGATTCTGGTAGAATACACAGTCCACTTGCAAAGCCAGATGTTTGTATAATGATTTCATAAATTTAATGCCTGATAAGTATCAATAAAAAGACAATATGATAATAAAAGTATTTTTCTTTTTTCTGTTTCTCACAATAATATAACTAAATCCCTTTTAGAAATATTTACAACCTAAACTTGTAGTCAAAGTTTTAGTAAATGCAAACCTTGAATGTCATGGTTCCTAATTTGAAAAAGAGCAAATGTGAATAAATATATGTAAAGTTGTATGTTAGAACTGCAATTTCACTTGTAAATGAGCACAGGTCCCCCAATCCCACACAGATTAGAGGGCAAGGAGAATCAATTCAACATTTATCTGTACACCATGTGCATTTGTGAAGCATAAATCCAACTTACATTATTACAGTTTAAAGTTACAGAGATGATGACTCAACTCTGCTGCAATTCCTGTAGTTATAGCTTATGAATGATATTAAGTTAAATTATGTCATCATTTAGTAGCAGTGTTTGCTGGATGACTATCTGTCAAAGAGATTACACTTTGTGTCAGAAATGTTCAAATTTTCATAAATTTTCCTGGAGTGTGTAGATGGTTGATGGTGTAATCAAACTGCAATATTTGATGCAAACTCCATTCTGAGATGTGAACCCTTTAAATGTGTGTAAATGTGTGTTATATCTTTACAATTTATAATACTTTTAATTTCTATTTTTAATAATATGATAAACAAGGTAACAATTTACAAACAAGCTACATGATTCAAATATTGTGTCCATTTAAATTATGAAATACTTCCAATCTTAGGCAAGACTAAAAGCTTGTGCTTCTATCTCTTTTGAGCTCCCTTTAATCCTTCATATTCCACCTTCCACTAGAATGTTTACATTATTTGCCTACTTTCTGAGCAAACCAATTTTTGATAATTGAATTCATTTAAATGCAAATTCATTTATCAAAACTCGTTAAGTGCTGCTCTGAAGCAACCCGGAAATTGGCACATTATCTTAGAGCAACATTAGTCACATCCAACAATACACTAGTCTTTTCCACTGTAATTGCTGTAGCATTTTTTCTATGTGACATTGTACGTATAACATCTATAAAAAAATATTAAGCATCCATGATTGAAGCTTTACATTTTGGCTAAATTTAGCCGAAGGGAGCTGCAAAGTTAGAAATCTTAAAGACAAGAGGAGTAATCAGGTTATCAGTTTTTAGTTTTCAGGATCATCCCCTTTGGAACAAGCTACCAGTTTTTGTCCATGAAGAAGACACCCTGCCAAGTTTTAAGGCTAATCTTAAAACTTTTTCTTTCCTCCTTTACCTCAATTATGACTCACTTTAAATGGTTAGTTTATCCTGAGCTATTTCTATAGTTTTGCTGCTTTATACTTAGGCTGCTTGTGGGCAATTTCCACATCTTCTCACTGTGCTACTTTTTCCTTCTATTATCCAATATATATTAGTTGCAGTTATTTCAACTCCTAACTTTCTGTTTCTCTGAGTATTTTTTCTCTCCGTAGAAGCTACACCTGGTTTGGCTTTCTGTTAGCTGTGACACCTTTCTAGAGGGGGACGCCAGCAACATATTGTTCTACATCTCCTGCTATTAAGTTTTTACTGTTGTCCAAGATAGAGATTACCCCTACAAAAATACTTCTGCTACCTTTTGTTTTACCTCTCTTTTGAAACCTCAGTCCATCATGGATGATGGCCAGCCATACTAAGCCAGGTTCTTGTGGAGGTTTCTCCCTGGGAAAGGGGAGTTTTTCCTCTCCACTGTCTCTGCATACAAGCTCAGTATGACAGATTGCTGTAAAGTGTCTACTGTCTCGGTGTGCTGGTCCAAGCAAGTCAAAGACTCAATTCAATCTACCAGTTTTCCTTACATTGTAAAATTTTTTGACTGATTTGAAAAATAAAGTCATTGTCATACACTGTGTTTGTAAGACAGTGTGTTGTAAATTGCCACTATATAAATCAAATGAACTGAATTAGATTCAAAAACTAAATGGAGACCAATTTTCAAATCACATGAGTAGCTTAGCAAAGTGATTTTGTGTTGCAAGATATTATTGACTACTTCTCTCTTTCTGTAGTATTCTTTACATGTGTAAATCACTGCATGATCCACATATACTGCATTGCAGAGACAGCCTTTCACAGATACTGAATCCATAAAATGATTTGTGCTAGTGATTTAAAAAAAAAACTTCATTTAAAGGTTCATATTTCGTAGTGGCCTAGACTATCTCCTCTATAAATTTGAACTATTTGTAAGAAGTTTCATTACTTGCAATTTTAAAACAAATCAAAGATCCACAAACAAAAGACCACTTGTCAACCATTTGCAGTTATAGATGTGAACAGGTTTTATCTTTGTCATCAAAATACAGTAAGCACAGACTTAGGACACTGCATACCCCTAGTTGATAATATAACATAGATCAGCTGTGAAGGTTTACATTCCTGTGAGTGCAATAATAGGATTTATGTCTTGGGCAGCAACAGTGTTATGTTTGAGCCAGATGGAGAAAAAAAACTGAATATTAAGAGGACATGAGGGATATAAGCCTTTCTTAGTAATGAGGGGTCAAAGCCTGATAATAAATCAAACAGACACAGATACAATTACAAATCGAGAAGAAAATTCAACCCAGTAATATTATCGAAAGTATTATTAAATGAATCTTAATCTCATGCTCCAGTCCACAGTGTACCACACAGACAGTTGTGTGATATTAGTGACCATGCTTCTTCTGCTTGTTTAATTCATTTCTATGTATTACTCTGACATGCGCTGTTTTTTTCTAAACCTGAAAAATAAAGTAGAAAAGCATAGGTGGTATTTTCTAATTTTTCTAGACCATAAGGATAAAACCTATGTAAAAAAAAAGTGTGTAAAAGCGTGTCAACAGCACCATAACTTTTAAAACTTTGATAAGGGGAAATAATTTCTTAAAGTCATTTCAAAAATATCAGAAGGATGAGAAAGACAATTTAGGATGTCGTCTTTTTGTGTATTATGACTGGCTTTAAATGCTTAGCTCAAACTTAAGGGCTGAAAAACATAATAAAACACTTTACAAAACTTAAAGCACGGTAGATTTCTCAAATAAATCTAAATTATTGTCAGCAGAAGCAATAAGTGAGTTTACTGAAGCACTTTCTCTACCCTGTAAAAACTGCTTACTTACATTGTTTTGATTATTTATACTTAATAGATAATTATTAGTAAATGAGAACACACAAACAAATATTTACATTTAAATTATGTAAAAGGACAAATTCACTGCATTAATCTAAAATATTATGTTACTTTATTGTAATATTTTACACTGCTGTTAAGATTGGACCTACAACTGAGGTATTGTTTTGACTGCCTTATGTTGGAAATTCATACAAGGACTGTGAAAGTATGCATGGCATAAAATGCCTCCTCTGTAATCTAAAATACTTTACTCTTAATGAAAGCATATCAGAAAACAGAACTTGATTGCATTTCATTGCTGGCTAAATGGCTTTGTTACTGTTCTTTGTAACCGCGATGGAATGATGAAATGAAAACTCATCTAATCAAAAACAATCTTGTAATTCTCTTTAATCCTAGAAATTTGATAGGACACAGAGCCGGAAGCAAGTGAATGGTTAGTTGACACAAGCATTTGTTTGAATCTAATTAGCTGTGTAATGGGAGGACTCTACTGATGATGAACTAGGCCATGTACGAGTTTGAGGACCGAAATGAAATTATTATGGAGCCAGTACAATTACTAACAAAATAACACTCTAACCTTTACCAACGTGTAAGTAACAGTAATAAACTTTCATAATCTTTGTATACAGATAGAAAGTATTGTTAAACAATCAAATTAGAAATGTATTTAAAAATACTACTTAGATAGATACATTAGATAGATTGTTTTAGCTAATCTATTTATACTAATAGAAAGTAATCCTATATTTATGCATTCAGTGTAATAGTTGAAACAAATTAACCATTTTCTTTCAAATCATTATTCTTTCCTCTCCCAAGATCTGTCATATACATTCTTATCACATTTTATGTTTCTTTAAAAATGTCAAAACAACATAATCTGAGAGTTGTGTTGTTACTGATAAATACAATACATATTTGTATTTGTCAGCTTGTCAGGGAAACTGCAACCCAAACTGTGAAAATCCCTTTGCTAAAAAGTGGCTTTAGGAGAGACTTTCGCACCTCAGACAGCTTTGAAAAGTCTTTTTTTTATTGTAATGTTGGTAAATTTAAAGAAAGACAAGCAAAAAAGGCAAGAAAAGTTCCATTCCAAAATTAATTGTTGTTGTAATAATTTCAATATTGTAAAATGTGACAAATACATATACTCAAAATAAAATCAGCTGAAAAACAATGCGATTTTTATTTAATTTTCAGATGTTTTTCGTACAAGTGAATTGTGATTAACTGTAGGGAGATTAAGGCAAATTGTAGGTGCTTATCTATTTATGAATAAACTTACATTTGTAAATCAAATTTCTTTAAAACCTCTAAATGACTGTTTTGAGATTTGTTTGGTGTTTTGTATAACCAGCACAGGTAATGCTTGTTTTTGGGAGAATATAGGAAAAACCCTTTGTCTGAACAGAATAAAAATAAAATTAAAAGTATCCATGTCATCCCAGCAGGACTTGTCAGTGCTCTCAGTTGCAGACAATTCTACTGTGAAATCAAATCACACCCTGGCTGGTAGATAACTTAGCTCAGACATGCACAAGACAGTAGTAATCTATAATACCACTGCTGCTTCACTGCTTCAAGTCTGAAAATAAGAAACATGTCTTTACTTGTTAAACCTACTTAACGGAACCTTTACTGTGAAAGCCCCCTGAGATCAAAACAACCTTTACTGAGGATATAATTGCTAGCTAACTGTGAGTCCTCTTTATTTAGCAATCATTGCATACACATATTAATAACACAGAAAGAAATTACAACCCCCCCCCCCCCCCTCCTGTGTTTAGTGTGAATAAGGCTTGTCTTATGTATATATTTATTATTATTGATATAATTTTATTGGTCACACATTTAGTATAGTTTGGGTTTATATAATGTTTTTTATAGATTTATACAATGTTTCTTTTTTCATATATTTTGGCTCAACTATATCATTAGTGTCTATTTCTAAAATATAACTCCCAAAACGTGCAATATAATTAGTACTATGTGCGTTAATAGAATAAAAGAGCTATACCATGCTATCTTAAGTTGCTTCTTATGGTTGGTCTATTGACTACTAATGTATCCTTGCTTAGTGGTTGTTATTGCCTTCCGTGACTAACATGAGCTTCCAATATAAGGTTTAGTGATTCTCAGAATCTGTTGTTAGCTGAAACAAAATGTCTGTCTTTGAAAATACTAAAATAGACCATAGAACCTACCAAATAACCAAATATTGTAAAAAATACAAATACAAATCTTGATAACTTAAAGGAACATCACTGCCATCTTATTCACAATTTTCTTACTGATCTAAAACAACAGGAATTATTTTGAATTATTAAAGACACGGTTGTTCCACTATCTCCTCTGAAGAGCTTGTTGCTTTTGTGATGACGTTGCAAATGGTATCAAGGGAGAGTGTCTGAGGCATCCCATGCAGTGAATTAGTTACTACTTAACCCTGACAGTTTCTTCTAGCCTCCTGTTTCTCTACTAATTACTATCTCATCCTTGCCAGTAATTAAGTCATCCCACAACAAGGGCTTTTTTACCGCCACATTGGAAATGAAGGAGGAAAGTGGCATTAAATCTTACCCCGGATAACCTCTTGTTCATTCTCCGTAACCTACACAGATGGCAAATACAGATCAAGTCAGAGATTTATCTGCTTTGTCTATTTTACCCCTTGGGTCCTGAAAGCTACATATAAATTACAATAAATAAAGTTCAAATTCAAAGTTTTTTTTATTTTTATAATTATTAATTCACAAAGAAGGATGGTAAAAGGTTTTAAAATGATGACCAAAATGTACAGGTGTGAAACATTTTTCTAGAGTTTGGAATTTGTTCCTACAGTGAGATATTGTGATTTTAGGATGTCACATAGAGTCAAAAAAAACAACTATCAAGCGAGTTTCCATTTTTTAGATGTTGTTTAAGATAGAATGTGTGTGTGCATTTTTTTAGCTGCTCCATCTAAACTTGTCACTACTAATGACTTCTATTTTACCTAACCTTTGGGTATCTCTCTTCACAACACTTAACAATGTGTTTTATCTCCTGTTCTGTTAGGTCAATTCAAAGCAAATCCTTTCTACCATAGTTATCAATAGGAAAGGAGAAGGAAGAGAACAAAGAGTCTGTCATGATTTGGGTCTGTCTGACTGCCCCGTGTTTTCCTTCTCAGCTATCCACCTCTGCTCTGCAAGACAGCATCATAATTAAGCTCTTGAAAGGCAACCTCTTCAATAGCATACTGGGCAGAATACGCCCATACTGTTTAAAAAAGAAAAAGCTACCTCTAAGTCATTATGCTCTGTTGGCTGAAATGTTTGGTCCTCCTCTCACAGATCATTACACAGTGGGTGGTTACCTGATTTTAAATCTTAAAAATAAAGATCTCAAATTTACTTTTACATGTTTACTTCAAAATTAAAAATGAATGTCAGGTTTCAGATTAGAGATTTGTGATTAGCATAAGCTGATCTGTGCAAAAACACACATTCAGTATTTTGTGTTTTATATGATAGGATTAAAATAATTTTAATTCCATTGAGATGTGCTGGATGGTTTGCTGAATATAGACAGCGGAAATGTCCTCTATAGCAAGGCCTAAACTAATTCCGGAGGTTTGGGAACTCCCTATATACAAAGATAAAAAAATAAAAAAAATTCCCCCATCCAGCCCTTTCTGTTAGTGTGACCTCTTAGCCTAGCTGCATCCTGATGTCATTGGTAAGTATTAAACAAGCTGGTGTGATTCTGGACTACTTGGTAGGGTTGTCACAGGAATGTGCGGGGTTTGTCTTTGCACAAAAACAAGTTTTCATTTGTAAATGTCCTATGATCCAGCCATGTTGAGTGAGAGCGTATTAATCTAATTCAGATGAGCTTAGGTTGCAATTTGAAGATGCACTTCGTTGTCCTTGGTGAACTTGAAGGTTTTCATTTTGTAAAATCAATTCAATTTTAAGTGTTTAAAATTGTTTATTTGATAACAGGTTTAGTATGTTTTTTTAATCCACATATATCATTACACCATATTTATCCATAGATGAGTCTTGTCCTCTTACTGCTAGAAAATAATTTAAAAAAAATGAATGCATTGAGGACTGAAGAATAATGTCAGTGAAAAATAAATAGTTCAATGCAATTCAATTTTATTTCCATTGCCAGCATCCGTACCTATGAGAGAACAAATGAAGACACTTTCATTTACTTATGAAAATCAATGATAATAGACACACAAGCCCTTAATAATGTGTATGTTTGTTTTATGAGAGTCATGTGATGCAGTACTTTCTATTTGTGAGTCATCTGAACCACTACTAAATTCCTGTATTCACATTACCTTGAGCTTGACCTCACCGCTGGGCTACCTGACACCATCAACAATCTTTGTTTTTATTCCAACGTCATTAGATGCTCTTTCCTTTGTCTCTAGCATTAGGATATATTTTCTTCATAATAGACTTTAAGCACAGTCCTGCCTTGCAGCATAATAGCAAACCGGACCCCTAAATGTCACTATCTTTAGCTCTTCTTGTAATCCTGACTGCATTGCTGCTTAACTTCCTTTTGACTGGAACCTTCTGAAATAAAGATTCCTTAGCAATTGAGCAATTTTCCAAAACAATACAAAATCTTATGACAGTCTTTTTAATCCCAAATCTATGAGCTAAACCGGAGTCTATATATATTAACAGATATGGTATTATTTAATTTCCCTTTTCTGTTTGTATTTATTCTCAATAATACACTTAATACATAGTCAGCATCAGCTTGTAGCAAAAGGAACAACATTTGTATTACCTGTAGTTACACATTATCAGATGATTTTCATGTAATACTTCACCTGATGGATGAAGTATTACTTTGCCTGTGGGAGAGAGGGGGTGCTGCTCACAAATGCTCACTTATGACCAGTTCATCAGGACCAAATGCTTTTCCCCTCATAAAAGCTTTACTCGCTTTATCCTGACTATTCTTAGCAACTTCCTTATCCACAAAAGTAACCTTCTCTACCTTACTTGATCTGCCATTTTCTTCGTTCATCAGCACTTCAGAATACTCCTAACATTTTCCTATCACACACCTGCTACACATGTGTTCCATCTCTATAAATGAAAATAATTTTTTTAAGTAAAGAAAGATTTAAAAACCCCTTAGAAACTTTTTCACAACTCTTTTCCAATGCTCGCAGGTGTCATAACATACACCCTTGTAAAACAACTCTTTAAGGTGAGTTAACATTTCTTGAGGGGATTCCTTTGCTAATGTTATATAAGATAATGTATGTCTTAATTAATCAAAATCATTAATTTCATACTTTCCTAACTGCACTCTATGTTGGAGGCAAACCAGACCTGATCTTGCAGTTTCCTGAGTCAAATTAAGGTAACTTGATTATGTGCTGTTCAAGATTTCTTGTCTTTCTTTGCACACTCATTTTCATTCCTTTTACAGCTTTTCATTTGTAGGTGCACACAAATTCCAAACATCTTTCCCAAACAGACAGGAATTGACTAAACAGATGAACTATGGGTTATTCTAGTATCAAAGCCCTCTGCAACAGCACCTAGAGTATCTACATCCTCTTTATCTGCTTCAGGTTGCTGGTCTTTGCTGGTGCTTGATCTTATCAAACAAAGGTGTTTTATGCAAAGAGTACATTGTAAAGAAAAAAGCAGTTGCGAAACAAAATTTTGAAGAAACAAGCCTTAAATAATTAGACGGAATCCATACAAAAATTGCAAGACAGCACAAAGCCCCTGGCTAAAAAGCTCCAGTCCTATCTGTCTCTTGAAATTTAAATTACACAACCCTCATGTTGGAGTTTCAACTCCATTTAAAGTCCTCTAACAAGACAAACCAGATTTAAATTAATGAATCAACAACGCACAATCAAAAACAATAAAAACACATACAATATATCTAGTAATCCATCACAAATGTATCAACATAAAAATGACCCTTTTATATTGTGTTCAAGGTATTTATCCGAATGCATGCATTACCCAATAAAAATTCAACCAAAAGACTAAGCCTAAATTTTTATCTACATACCACATTACTTGAGAGTTTTAATTATGTTTTTGTGATAATATGTCGATTGTGTTTTTAACCAAGTGGCTAATAATCTTACTTTAGCTGCGTCTTGCATTTTGAAGTAACTGCATTGATCTTGAAATCCTTTGCTTCGTGTATGTGTTTGCGTTAATGTGTGTGTGTGTGTGTGTATCTGTGTGCATGTCATACTTAGTCCAAAATAGCTTAGAATAATACCTGATATATGTGAAAATAAAATATTAAAGTGTGAGGTGTGTTAAGGAATAGAGTAAACTCTACAAAATAGAAAGTTATGGGACGTAAAAAAGATATGTAAACCACTCAAGTAGTAGAATATGTGGTCAGTGCCAAACATATATTAAAATGACCCCAAAGGTTTTCACCTATTATTGGGGTCTGAATCCATCCAAGCGATAAATTTGAGATATTCTGCCCAAATTCCCAAAAACCATCCTTTAAATGACTAATATGAACAAAGCAAATATTATTTCCCATAAGAACTTTGTGCCAAGTTTTTTCTTTACATTCTTATTCTAATATTTGCTGCTGTGTTCGCAGAATTGATAATTAAGACTTCAGAAATATTTTTTAATTAATTGTTGCAGTGGTGAAACCAGCACATGTAAAAATATGGCACTGTCTTTAGAAAATTACTTCTTGTATTCAATATACATGTACACAAGGGAGAATCTTTCTTCTTTAATGTAAAATAAAAAATAATAAAACTCCTGTAAGAGCTTTTTGAGAACTATTGAAATTATACTAATAATGTTGATGTGTTTCTCCTTAAGCAGCCATATTGGTGTTATTTGGTAATGGAATGTGCAAGCAATTTCAAAAAGCTTTGAGCCAGCAGTATAGTATAATGATAACTAGCACCATTCCATGGCTTTGCAATTATCTGAAACAGAACAGATCAATTTCTTTCTTTTTTAATGAGCTTCTTTCTGCTTCTTGGCTCACACATTAACCTTTCATACTTGTACTTTTTTTTCTTTTTAAATCAGAGTATAAAAAAATTGAACTCTTGTAAGTTATTTCCCTAAGCATATTGGTTTAGTTTCAAGCTTATGTTCAAAACCTTTTTGAGGCCCTGGTTCAATGATCAGTGTATTCTCCTTCTCTATTCATTCACATCTGCATTGCTTTTCAAAGGGAGATCAATCAGGTCTACGCGTTTTTATAAATATTTTATTATTCTAAATAACATCCCTCATCTTGCTTTTTTGATTACAGTGAAATGCTGATTTGAGGCCTTTAAAATGCATTAATGGCTACCAGATTTGCATTTATATTGGATTTTTGCTCAGACAGACAAGAACCTAGAGTTCTGCAACAAAGACCAAAAAGAAAGCATGCATCATCTAATACACATTCAACCCCATAATAGAGTACAAGCAAAAGAACCAGAGATGCTAGTCTGAGCAAAACAGGCCACCAAATTTTTTAACACAGAGAAAAACACACACCTTATTCAGATAAGGTCTGACAAAATGATGATATGCAGCCAGAGGTGAAAGTAACTATATTGTGACCCATGACCATTATACTGGAGGTACATGAATGATAAAAAAAATAAATGCGGCATGAAGATTGAAATCAGTAGGAACAGAGAAGTTACAATTACTTACACTGCAAAGAAAAACTAAAATAAATCTGAAGAGAGAAGAAAAGTGTTGCCTTCCACTCTGCCTCTTCCAAGTGAAGTGACAATGACATTTTCAGACTTCTAGAAATGTTGGAACCTATTAACTCAACTTTTAGGCCTTAAACACCTACATTGTCAATGTGTTTAAAGGTGGAGCGGAATTGTTTGTCGCTGATCAAGTTGGTATTGTCCAGATGTCGTACCTCAAGGGTTATCTCTCTGGATAAGTAAATCCAAAATGAATAGATTCTTTGTCTCTATGTGAATCTGATTCAACCACTTGCCACTACTAAATCATTGAGGCAGTGAAAGCCCCTTGGGAAATTTACAAAGCAATTCAGCCCTCATTGGTTGTTAGAGGAGAGCACGGCTGCACAATCATGCAACAGGGAGGACTGAGGGTATGTATGATTTCATTCAAACCAAACTCTACAACAGCTGATGTCACAGATTTTCTCTTGCTCAATGGCAAAAGATGTACTAATCTTTGAAATTAACTGATGGTCCAACTTTGAAGGAAGGTCCATAAACTTTCTTTTGATTTTTAGTAACATGATAGTTTGTTTTTTTTGCAAAATAAACATATTTTTATCTCTAAAAACCTCACTTTTGTACAAAACACTGCTTTGGCTGTCATGATTCTCAAGAGTTTTCCTAGTGGGGGCCTGGATAAACAGACACATAAAGCATTTTGTGTTACAAATGAAACCCAACAAATAAAAACTGTCCAGTATTGTTAGTAAAGTGCATTTGCTGTGTGCCACACTGTATATGAGTGAACTTGACCAGAGAGGTTTTAATCTAATTATGTAAATCAGGGATAGGGTAGGGGATTGATCAAAGAAATCAGCAAATATATTTAGAAGTGTTTCAAAAAATTGAATCTGTTTAGTACTAGGCACTTCTTCCTGATTTGTAGTATGTAGTGTTGATATTGTCTAGAAAAAAAAATAGATGAGTGTGATTGACACAACTAGACATTGATGGACTAAATTATTAGATTTCTTGCTTGCTTTTTTTGGATATCAGTTGCAAAGGAAACCACATTGAAAACTAGAGCTTGACACTATATTTAGAATAATAATCACCTTCATGTTATCATCTAGCGATATTGCAATAGTAAAGGAGTACATAGATGCAAAGATGGTGGATGAATATATTCAAACTGCTATGTAAATATATCCTGTATGCCAGTGATATATTAGACCAAGAAACAGAAACTTGGAGAGAATTGTGGGGAAATTGTGATACAGGTCAAAATAAAACAACTAAAGAAAGCAGATTAAAAGGGCAGTTTGTGTTGTAAATAACAAAATTATCTAATAATAATAAATCAAATAATTTATAACTGCAGTCAAAATAGTGTCAGTATGGTTGTAAAAGTTTTTTTTTTAATCTTGCTCTTCACAATGCACTTCAAAAGTCTTAATTCAATTTTAAAAAATTCCATAGTCTCAGACCTGACTAAAAGTTTTATAGAGCAGTTTACAGAGAAATAAATGTTCCTGTGATTTGTCCATCTTCTTACTGTTGTTGAACACGTGTGGGTTGTCATATGTTATCGCGAAACATTTTTATTGAAACAAAATTATCTGTGCATGGTTCACATATCTCTCATGAGGGGAAAAGTAGCACTGATAGCTACATTTGATGACACTGATGGTTTGCAGGTGGTAACACACAACTGAAGACACATCAGCCCAGGATTTCCATCGGCACCAACTAAGGAAACACATGTTCTATGTTTTGCTAAATTGCACAAGGATCAGAGAAAGCACTCAACTCCTGTACAATATTAGCTGGAAGTAGTGTCTGAAGTCTTGCCTCTGAGATCTATGCTTCAATCAAACATCTTGGTTTGTCAAGTTAAACATTATGCAAATGTATTGTTTGCTGTTCATGCGACAATATCAAGACAGAAAAGCCAGTTGGGGACCAGGGCACATGGCAAGGCACCAAGAAGTATGGTGAAATGATTGTTAAAGCATATAAAAAAATAATATTCCCACTGTTTCATTTCCCTGCAATTCTGAGATTCCACTCTAAAGATGGAATAAGTAAACAGTGTTCTGAGAAAGAGATGCATGGTGTTAACTTTATTACTACTAGTTGCCTTGCGGCAAGAAGGTCCAATGCTTTAAGACCAGCTAGAAACTGTATGCATCAAGTTTAAATGATATCTGGCATGTGCGGCTTGTTAAACTAACTTATCTTTGTTGCTCTTTGTTGTGTATGTTTGTGTGTGTACGTAAGAATATATTTCCTGTGTGTCTCTGTGTTGCCCTTTGATGGACTGACGACTTGGATGTACAATTATATTCAATTAGAATGTTTTGTAAAAGTTAATTAATTTTAATAACTGAATTACTAATTGAAAAATATACAGATTAATTACAAACAGACTGATGTTTTTGTTTTTTTGTTTATGTTAATTGTGTTTTTCAGCTATTGTATAATAAAAACAATATATTTAAGATTTGAATAATAAATCTGAATGGTAAAAAAAAAAAATTAAATACAAAAATGTAGGCTTAAGGAAAAATGTGTTTGATATCTACTTAGAGGGTGTTGTTTTAAAAAGGTACTCTTGATGTGACAGACATGCATAGATACTGTATCTTATTTTATTATTTATCACTGTGTCATACTTGATAAAATATGGCATTTGCCCCAATGACCACTGGATGTAATCACCTGGCCCTGCCACGACCCTAAATAGATTAATAGGGATAAATAGAGGGACTTTTTTTAGGTCCTTCAAACTGAAATTGAAAACAGTTTGTTCACAATGTTTTCACTCATAGTTTACTGTACTATAAACATGTACTTTTGTTACAAAAAAATGGATACAAGTAATTTGTATGTATTTTAGAAAAATCTATAGTGTGACTTGGAAAAATTCACCATTTTACATTGCTTAAAATTAAACAAGGAACTGGTTCACTAATTTATTCCTACAGCTTTTTTGATATTATTTTCTATCTTTTGTTCTATGTGGGGCTAAAAGTCAGGAAATCACGCAGATTTCTATGGAAGATTAGGTCATGCCCTCTCTTTGGACCATTTGTTCTCTTTGATATTCCCCTGTATATGTACCTTGTATAGAGTTTGTGTATTAGAATGAATGCTGTGGAAATCACAGAGTGGTGCATTCTTTGGGACTGAGTAAAAAACTTTTTATCATGACATAGCTTTTTTCTTCAATTATTTTAAGGATAAACTTTAGACCAGTCGTCTCAAACTCCAATCCTTGAGGTCCAGTGTTGTATACCTTTGGTAGTTTGTTTTGCTTTGTCTCTGTTTCAGCAAACCGGCTTCAACATTTGCTCATTAACAGAGCTATGTAGAGCCTGTACTGCATGCTAGTGAGGCAGTTTAGCAGTTTAATTTAGGCATGTAGCTCAAGGGACACATCTAAAAGTTGAAGTATACCAGCCCTCTAGGACTGTAGTTTAAAACCCTTGCTTTAGACTAGAAATCATTAGGTAAATAAATCAGAAAGTATGTTGAATTGTTGTTCATTCAGTAGAAACACAGGATCTGCATGGCGCAAGATAAGATAAAGTACTTTTAAGTTATTGTGGCAACATTTGCTCTTAGATTCCAGAGTAGCCTGGCTTAACTGGAGGTCATGTTGTGTAGGCCACAGTAAGAAATGCCCACTATGGCAATGCTGGAGCATTATTTACTTAGTTACGATACCAATTTCAAATGCAATGCAAGCAAACAGCAGCTAGTGTAAAAGTTTTTGTTCAAAAGGAGCACATGGTGGCACTATATGATATGATTACCTATGGTTGGCTTAATAAGTTTTGTCTCCATGCTGTGTATTAAGTTATTTTTCTTTCTCATGTGGATTCATATGTGTTACCTTAGAACATGTGAAATAATTCTTGAATTTTATCCTATTTTTTTTTCTATTTATCTCCATCATTACACCAGGAAATGGCAATTTCTTAACAGACTGTTAAAATGTTAAAAAATGTTTTGAGTAAGTTTATCAAATGGCATCCAAACTCAAACATATCTATTAGTGCTGCAAACAAAGCACCCACACAAAGGTGCATCACTGCTTGCCAGCAACTGACAAGCAGTGGTATAGTAGAATGTCAACAGCATTACTTTTCATGTAGTGACAAAGATGTGACAGGTAGAGAAATGAGGGCAATTGACTTTTACAATGTTGCCCTGATGAGGAAGAAGGTGGGCACACCTTTGGAATGATTATTAGCTTACATTAGGACACCCAGGTCAGGCAAACAAGCCTAAAGTACCTTTGTGTGGCCGATTAACTTAACATCTACTTTTTGCTGATGGAAGGACAGCAGCTAGCAAATGAAAGCTGTAGTTGGTAGATATGTGTATTATTATTATTGTTATTATTAGTATTGTTGTTATTAAGAGCCATATGTTATTAAGAGGGCGAAAGCTGCATATGCTCAGAAAATCCAGGGACACTTTTCCTCCCAGGATCCACAGAGCATGTGGAAGGGCATCAAGTGCATTACAGACTATAAATCTAAAGCTGCATAATGCCCCAAAGACCCCTCCCTGCCTGAGGCTCTCAACCAATTCTACGCCCGGTTTGAGAACGCTGACACCCTCCCCAGCACCAGAACCACAACTTCACCAGGAGAAGAGCCCATCAGTGTGACTCCAGTAGAAGTAAGGAGGACGCTGAGGAGGATCAACCCCCGGAAAGCTGCTGGCCCAGACAACATCCCCGGACGGGTGCTGAGAGAGTGTGCGGACCAGCTCTCAGACGTGCTGGCGGACATCTTCAACGCCTCCCTCATCCAGGCAGCTGTCCCCACCTGCATGAAGACCGCCACCATCATCCCGGTCCCCAAGAGCTCCGCAGTGACAGGTCTGAATGACTATCGGCCAGTAGCCCTCACACCGATAGTCACAAAGTGCCTTGAGAGACTGGTTCAGACCCACATCAAAGCCAACATCAGCGTAACAGTTGATCCACACCAGTATGCATACAGGAAAAATCGATCCACAGAGGACGCCATTTCCTCCGTGGTCCACACTGCCCTCACCCACCTGGAGCAGAAGGATTTATATGTTCGTATGCTGTTTGTGGACTTCAGATCTGCCTTCAACACCATGATTCCCCAGACTCTTATTAATAAACTCTCCTCACTTGGACTGAACTCTTCCATCTGCAACTGTGTCCTGGACTTCCTGACCAACAAGCCGCAGTAGGTGAGGATTCACAACATCTCCTCCCCCACCATCACCCTCAGCACTGGCTCCCCTCAGGGCTTTGTGCTGAGCCCACTCCTGTTCACATTGCTCACATATGACTGCTCCCCTATCCAGCCAGGCTGTCATATTGTGAAGTTTGCGGACGACACAGCAGTGGTTGGATGCATCACAAACAGTGATGAGTCCTGCTACTGGCAGGAGGTGGAACACCTGGAGGGCTGGTGCAGAGATAACAACCTCTGCATTAATGTAAATAAAACCAAGGAGATGATTGTGGACTTCAGAAGGGGCAAGCATGCCCACCTCCCCCTGCACATGGGAGGATCTGCAGTGGAAGTGGTCAACAGCTACAGGTACTTGGGTGTACACCTGAGTAACAACCTCACCTGGAGCAACAACACTTCCATTCTGGTCAGGAAGGCGCACCAGCGGCTCTACTTCCTCAGGAGATTGAGAAGAGCTGGACTCGGGAGCTCAGTCCTCACCTCCTTCTACAGATGTTGTTGTGGAGAGCGTCTTGTGCTCCAGCATCAACGTGTGGCATGGAAGCTGCTCTGCTGCAGACAGGAAAGCTCTGCAGAGGGTGGTGAAGGCTGCACAGAGGACTGTTGGAGTCAGCCTCCCCAGCACCACAGACATTTACACCTCCAGATGCAGGAAGAGTGTCTCCGGCATCATGAAGGACCCCACACACCCAGCACACTCACTTTTTGTCCCGCTCCCCTCAGGCAGGAGGCTGCGGAGCATCCAGACTGAGAAACCGCTTCATTCCTGAAGCTGTGAGACTCTCAAACACACTCAATTACAAATGAAAAACACTTTCTCATTTAACCGGAACTGTTCACTTTAATATCACACTGTAAAATGTCACTTTAAAATGTCACTTAATATGTCACTTGCACTCCGAATTTTCATTGCTGCAATGTCGTAAGTCCCATATTGTAGATTCTGTGTCCATATTACAGATTCTGTGTAGTCAAATCCTATTTCTCGTATAGTTCTTTATATTTTATTATATTATTTAAAATTGCTATCAGGGTATAAACTGGACCAGGGGATTAGAATTTCGTCCCACCTCATGTAGCACATGTGATGTGATGACAAATAAAATTCCTTGATTCCATGATTATTATTATTATTATTATGATTATTATTATTATTATTGTTGTTGTTGTTATTATTGTCGTTGCTGTTGGACTTAATTTGCAGTACAAAACCTGTGTAAACATCCTGTCTTTTCTGTTATGGGAATTTTAGTTTTATTGTCTGACAATCATGATATTTTCAATGACAACAGTAACTTACCATTTAGTAATGTTATGCCATAATGTTATTGTTTTTTTTATCCTTCGGTTCATCCCTTTAAAAAGAATATTACAAGATGTTATGTGTTAATGGGCTTAAGGGTTTTTAAAAGTCTTCCAAATTCTTCACTGTGGGAAAATTCTGGATGCTGATAAAATCAGTACACAGACTGTTAGGTTTAAATCTCAGTATTTTGACTTGTTATGCTGACATGGATTGTAAAGTAAGTACTTTTATACATATTTTACTGTGCCTTCCCCTTTATGATTTTATAATGTAAACTAGCATTTTATCACACATGTGTTAACTACCAGCAGATTAGTTGGTTTAAATAGTAATCAAAGATTCTTGACTTTAATTTATATCAATAATTTTAAGTTGGTTTTGAATATCTAAAAGCATCTCTTAACTATTGGCTATTACTGATACATTTGAATTACCCAAAGTTTTGTTTTACTTTTAATATGAATATTTATGTGTTGATACCATTTCAAATTTGTTTTTATTAAGCATTTTTTAATAACAGCTGCTGTCTGTCACAGGATAAGATTTATCCAGAATAACAGTAAGAGTGCTGAGAGTTATAGTTATTCTGTTTAACTTCAAAAATTAAAAAAATTAAAAAAATCATAGCACCAAAAGTGACTGAATCTAAATATAAAAGTGTGTGCAATAGGGTACAGCAATACACAGTTCAGCTTTTTGCAACTGTATCCTCTAAAAATAAATAAACCATTAAAATAGACATTTTCCTAAAACGCATGAGTGGCATCAGCACACAGACGAGACGTGAACTCACCTATAAATTTTATATCTGGTTGTAAATCCTTGGCGAAATCTTTCCACAAAGGACAGGTAGCTCCGAGAGTGGTGGAAAGGTCCACGGTCAGAGATGAGCCAGTCATATTGCTTGGTGACATGTTGTTCACCAGCCAACAAGTCTTGGCGGGTAGACTGAACTGTTATATGGTCCCATATAAACAGGAAGCAGATGACCTCAATAAACCTCCAGTTCATGCTTTTTTTTAAGCCGCTCTCTGTTCATTCTCGCTCCATTATGTGGAGACCTGATGAGATAGAAAAGAAGGAAGAGACAGGGATGGGGTAGGGGTAGAATTGCACAAAAAACAGCTGTTATATGTCAAAGTCTATTTCTGCAGTACTAGAAAGTCAAACAGTAAGGTTAATTGTTTTCTACTGAACAAATACAATCGTGCCCTTGTCATTTACACTTTACTGTGACATGAAGTGTGCTTATTTTCTGGTTTTCTTAAATTGTTCACCTTATACTCCTGTCTTCAGTATTTAGAAAGCATGTTTTGCTGCATACAATGGGTATTACTCTTTTGTAAATCAGTATGTGTTAACCCTCAGCTATCAGGCTGTCTGTTTCTAATTGGTGTCATGATAAACTCTGACAAAGATGGCTTTATGATATACTACAGACACTAATGAGAAAATAACCTGTCTCTCTTTACTGACTGGTGTCAATTACCGCGCGGGGAAACATCCATCCTCTGACTCTGTTGTCAAACCTATCTATGCCTGGAGTGGCCAACTAGCATGTATACATTAGTATCATGACTAAGATGGACTACTTTTTCAGTAACACCATAACGTTCCTAAAACACTCACTTAAATTATATTCTTAATATCTATCTATCTATCTATCTATCTATCTATCTATCTATCTATCTATCTATCTATCT